>JAODAL010005585.1:0-142030 GCA_025379985.1 Phyllomedusa bahiana | reverse complement strand
AACTGTAGATTTGAGCAGTAAATGCTCTGAAACTGCTGCATCTCCCGACACAAGGGACACAGCGCTGGGAGCAGCAGGTCTGACACTAGCGTGTGCGCAGCAAGGGGGGAGCAAACTAGGTTACAAGTTCCCTTTAAATGCAATGGCAGAGCAGGAAGCCATTGACTCCCTGACAGTCCTGTAGGCTGCATGTTTATTCCACTCTAGGAGGTGTGATGATATGGGTGTGCTCGGGGGCGGTTAGAGGTAAGGCCTCAGGTGGTGTCATGTTTGGATGTGGCTAGGGTCATGGTCTAGTGGTGTCATGTATTTGGGCAGGGCCTGCTGCAATTAGTCAAGTAGGCGTGGCATGATGATATGGGTGTGCTCGGGGAGGTTAGAGGCGGGGCCTGGTCATGTATTTTTGCAGGCCGCACTGCACTGATACGTCTGGGGCCCATAATGGTTTTACCTTGGCCTTTCCCAGTTTCACCACAAAATCTCTTGACCCAAGTTCCTGGGACCACAAACCTGTTTCCCATCAGATGTAGAATGGAGAAGCTCGGCTCAAGTGACCCCGAAAGCATGGGGCGCCCCCGCGGCCCCCCGGACCTCTGCTCATCAGGAACCTCATCTACTCCTTACACCTGAGCGTCCCCGAAAGAGAGGGGGGAGCAGAAAAGCTGCTGTGCGATACTAGGATAAATGGATGCTTGGATACATGTGATACATGAGATACTTGGATACATGTGATACATGAAATACTTGGATACATCCAATACTTGGATACATGCGGTACTTGGATACATGCGATACTTGGATACATGCGATACTTGAATACATGTGCTACTTGGATACATGTTATACATGAGGTGCTTGGATACATGGGCTACTTGGATACATGTGATACATGTGCAACTTGGATACATGCAATCTTGTGATACATGAGAAGCTTGGATACATGCGCTACTTGGATACATGTGATCCATGTGCTACTTGGATACATGAGATGCTTGGATACATGTGCTACTTGGATACATGCGATACATGCAATACTTCGATACATGTGATACCTGAGATGCTTGGATACATGTGATACATGGAATATTTGAATAAATGTGATACTTGGATACATGCGATACTTGGATACATGCAATACTTGGATACATGTGATACATGCGCTACTTGGATACATGTGATACATGAAATGCTTGGATACATGTGATACGTGCAATACTTGGATATAGGTGATACATGCAATACTTGGATACATGCAATACTTGGATACATGTGATACATGCTTGGATACATGTGATACATGCTTGGATACATGCGATACATGCAATACTTGGATACATGCGATACATGCAATACTTGGATACATGCGATACATGCAATACTTGAATACATGCGATACATGAGATGATTGGATACATGGGATACATGTACTACTTGGATACATGCGATACATGCAATACTTGGATACATGCGATACATGCAATACTTGGATACATGTGATACATGAGATGATTGGATACATGGGATACATGTACTACTTGGATACATGCAATACTTGGATACATGCGATACATGCAATACTTGAATACATGTGATACATGAGATGATTGGATACATGGGATACATGTACTACTTGGATACATGCAATACATGCAATACTTGGATACATGCGATACATGCAATACTTGGATACATGCGATACATGCAATACTTGGATACATGTGATACATGCTTGGATACATGTGATACATTGCGCTCCTGATGAACGCGGTTGGCCCATTATTTGCCTCCCTCTTGCAGGACTCTGCCATCCATCCCTAGTCCCGGCGCGGGGTGCAGGGCGGCCGATGCTTTTGTAGAGGAGCCGGTATGTTGCTCTGCTGTGCGGTGGTGATGAGTTGTTGATGAGCGCGCTGCTTCCTGAGATGCCCCGTCCCATAGTCGTGCGCGGCGTCTGTCATCTTTCACCCTAATGGAAATGATGCAGTTTGCTGGCGATTATAGACTCCTATTGATTTCCAATTTTCGCCGGGCTTGTGCTCGTCCCTCGGGCTCCACTTGCTTGTAGATTCTTATCAGTCTTGCTGTAAGGAAACAGTGTGATAACCGCCGCGGCGTCGCCGGACAATCCCTCTCTTCTACTTTCAATTTCCTCCTTTATTGCTGTGTCTTGACAGCAGATTTCTTCTGGGTGGTAATGGCCTCCCGGCGCCTCCGGATGATGGAGGGAAACTTTACAAAGAAGGTTTTTTTTCCCATTAATATCTTCGCTGAAAAGAATCAATGTGATGCAGCAAATTGATAACGCTACTCAGTGGCCTAATGTGCAGGAGCCGCGTCTCGTCTACAGCGTCGGCGAGAAGAATATGGCGGGAATTACAGCGGATATAACGAGGAGCAATCACATCTCACCTACCAGAGGAATATCCACAACAGGGGAGACAGATCCTCTACCACCATCAGATACCAAGTCACCGACAGTCAGGGGCTCCCCCAGCAACTTACTCAGTCCCCTCTGGATCCAGGGCCATCTTATCCAATGGGCACAGCAAGCAGCGGGGCCCCACAAGCACAGGGCCCCCCGGTGGTGAATGTATGTCGCAGGGCTCATGCTCGGGATCCTTTGGCCGGCGCTGCTCATTTCACTGCTTGTGTGTCCTTAGGATGTGCGTATCGGCTCCCTGCCCTGCCAATCAGTCAGCGGGGAGTCCAGACACAGGTGATATGGGGGAGCTTAGTGCTGTCTGGAGGCCTCATGTAGTGGTCATAGTTCTGTGGCTAGAGTCCTGGCCTGATGTACCGCACTGCTCAGCCCAGGGGCCCAGAATGCTGTGAAGACGGCCCCGTCAGAATGGTCAGATTCATGCACCTGCCCTGCAGCCCTCACTGACCCCCATTTTCTCCTGTGTGACATCATCACGCTCGTCACCAATATAAAGGGCGTATCTGATCATTTCAGATCCCAACTCAGAGACCTGCACCTATATTGGGGAGAGCCCCTGTACCGGGAACTCCCATAGAACAGAATGGAGAACACGGCGCTCCCCTGTACTGGGAACTCCCATAGAACAGAATGGAGAACACGGCGCTCCCCTGTACTGGGAATTCCCATAGAACAGAATGGAGAACACAGGACTTCCGGTTCCAGCGCTGGCATGAGGAGGTGAGCGCTCAGAGCTCTCCGCTGGCCTCCCGCTTCAAACTGCACAACAGGCGTCCCGGCGGCGCAGAACGGCTCCCGCAGCTCGGGTACTGCATCCCCGCCGCACAGCTGACAGGCGGATGGACAGATACGTCCTCCGCAGCAGCCACCCAGACACATCTCCTCTGCCTGCCCGCACACCACGAGGGGAAGGGAAGATGGCGGCTCGCCGCACAGCGCCAACTGAGGTACGCGGCCCCAGTGACACAGCCCCGGGCCCTCTGGCAGCTCCATCAGCCCTAACAGCCGCCCTTTCAGAGCTCCCATCAGCCATAACACGTACCACTCCAGGGGGAATCTCAGGAGCCCCAGATATTGACTATAAGCAACTGGCCTTGGAAGTGGCCAGGCATATAGCCCCTGAACTCCAGGCTGCTGTTGAGGCCACACTACAAGCCTCCCTCAGCAAGCTCCAGAGTGACTAATTATCTCATGATGCAAAGCTGGAGGAGCTGGAGCACAGGGTCTCCCAATTAGAGTCTGAGAACGACACGCTCCACCGCAAACAATCATCCAGCAGCAGGATGCAGGATATCCTTTATGATCGTATAGAAGACTTGGAGAACCGCTCTCGCAGGAGCAATATACGACTAGTAGGGCTACCTGAGCAGATAAAGCAATCTGAGTTACAAGACCTCTGCCAATCTACTTTGCCACAGGCATTGGGCATTAAACATGGCTGCAGAGTGGAAAGGGCGCACCGCATTGGCCCTGACCCCCCTTCTAACAAGGAGACGGGAGATCAGCTAAGGAGAAGATCGCGCACTGTTATCATCAAGTATCTTGATTACAACGATAAGCTGGAGATCCTCAAGGCTTACCGCAAACTGAAGTCTCCACCGCTTCTAGAGGGTCATAAAATATTATTTTTTGTGGACTTCTCGCTAGAAGTGTCTAAACGTCGCCGTGCTTTCAGCAAGCTCTGCTCTCTCCTATTCTCAAAGAAGATTCGCTTCCAGCTATTATATCCAGCTACCCTAAAAGTGCTTCTGCCGGACGCTGCTCCAAGATATTTCACCTCGCCGAGAGAGGCAGAAGAGGATCTTCGCGTCCTTTTTGAACCCAGGCCCACTCCTTCCAGATCACCCTCCAACAGTGGACTTGGATCATCTTCCTCTCCCCCGAGACTCTCGCCCCCCTGAAGCCAAAAATCGCAGAGTTCCCAGATCCTCTCTGCGACTCCTCAGCGATCCCCGACTTGAACTTTTGTTCCAGAACTCTTGCTCCGGTGTTATTTGGGTCTGAGCCACTGCGGGGTCGTGAGTAACTCCAGTTCTGCTGCAACTTGCGGCATTGCTGGGCCACACTTGTTATTGTAACTACTGTTAGTGATACTGTTATTGCTAGTAATGCTCTGCCTTTAAATGCTGGTCCCTTTTTCTGGATCTCTTAACACTGCTACAATTGCAATATACTGTTGGATGATAAGTATGGGCCTAGACTAGGGCCCCGGGTTTTTGAGTTTTTGAGTATGGAATATATGCAATGGCTAATTCAGGTTGCAGTTCTGTAAAGGGAGTCACCGCTTTTTCCCCACTACTTCCTGGCGGCGAGGCTGGCAGAGGCCTTTAGTTTGTTTTCTGATTTATTTTCCTTGGCCCCTTTTCTAAGGCGCCCACCCCGTGCCAGAAAAAAGAGAGGTCCCCTCACGCGATAGGAGAGTCTGAGTGGCATAGTCCCTGGCTCTTTGCGTGTCTTATTTGGTTTTACTTTTTTATTTTTTCTTCTTTACTCGAGCCTGACGTATAATTTTAGAGCGTTGTACAAGTTACTATTAAGTTGTTCTATTTGCGCAAGGTGTAGTCTGAGCTGAACTGAGCGTCCTAGAGATTCGCTTTCAGCCTGACCTTAGAAGCTTCATAGCCCGCCCTTCCTGAACCCCCTCCTCCCTCCCTTTCCTTCACACATGAGGGTTGTAACTTGGAACACTAAGGTGCTCCGCTCCCCAAATAAAAGAGTTAGGGTCCTACGCCACCTGAAGAGGTCTCGCCCAGATATTGTCTTCCTCCAGGAGACACACCTGGTGAAGGAAGATTTCTTCCGGATGCGTAAACTATGGGTTGGCCATGTGTTTGGTTCGCCCGCAAAGGAGGGAAAGGCAGGAGTAATTACCCTAGTACACAAGAACTTTCCCCTCCAGGTAATCTCGCATGAATCTGATAAAGAGGGTAGGTGGTCACATTTGAAAATTAGCCATAATGGTGGCACCATCAGCCTGTTTAACGTATATAGCCCCAACTCTCAAAGTAGGTCCTTTTTCGTGTCACTGGCGGACAAAATTCAAAAAGACGCAGCCTCTTCCACAATTGTAGGAGGCGACATGAATGTGGTTTTGGATGAAGTCCTGGATAGGAAAAAGGAGGTGACTCTTAACCCCTCCGTGACACCACCCGCTAGGTCCAATATAGGTGTTCTCCAACACTTCCTGAGCTCCACAGGGCTGAGAGACGCGTGGAGAGATCTTCATCCTGACGATAGGGAATTCTCCTTTTTCTCCCCTTCTCAACAGTCGTGGTCGCGCCTGGACTACGCACTAGTCTCTAGTGATCTTCACAAGAGACTGGTCGCCTCTGAAATATCTGACTTAGTCATTTCAGATCACTCCCCGGTAGTGACCGAAGTAGCAGATGCTTTCCCTAGGGGGACTGACTTTATTTGGCGGTTCCCTGCCTATATGGCCCAAACCGAAGCATTCTCGGACCTGGTTCGTGGTTGGTGTTTGGAATATGCGTCCGCCAATGCGGAACATGCAACAGATACCCCACTCTTTTGGGCAACCGCTAAGTCAGTTCTCAGGGGACGTATAATAGCCCACACCTCCGCATACAGACGGAAGCTAAACGACGAATATAAAACGGCGACAGAAAGAGTGAGACAGGCCTATAAAAGATTTCTATAATAATTCTTCGGTTGAAGCTAGAAGGGAATGGGAAAGCGCCAAGAGGGTCTTCGACCTATGGCTAGGACGCAGGGAAGAGGTCCAACGAGCCCACCTGAAATCCACCCTATTTTGCCACGGGAACAAGGTGGGGAAAGTCCTATCTAGGCTGCTTCACGGGGGTTACAGCCCTTCTCATATTACCTCCATTCGTACTCCCGAGGGACATATCACCTCCGATCCATTCAAGATCAATGAAGCTCTTAAATTATTTTATGAGCAGCTCTACTCCACCGGAGCAAGCTCCACTCTTGCTGTAGAGAAAGAGAGCAATAAGTTCCTGGCATCTGTCTCGCTCCCTACCATATCCCCTGAACAATTAGAAGCTCTAAATGCTGAAATTACCTCCCAAGAAGTACAATTGGCCATACGTAAATTGCCCACTGGAAAGGCTCCAGGCCCGGACGGGTTCTCTGGAGACATATTTAAAATACTAATAGAACCTCTATCCCCCCCTGCTGCCTGACTGCTTTAATCATATACTAAAAGAGGGCACCATCCGACCCGAATCCAAAAATGCCTACATAAAAGTGCTTCCAAAAAAAGGTAAGGATTCCCTTCTCCCATCTTCTTATCGCCCAATCTCACTAATAGATGTTGACCAGAAACTCCTTTCAAAAATCATGGCCGACAGATTGGCATCTCTGCTTCCCTCTCTCATTGGCCCAGCACAAAAAGGTTTCATCAAGGGGCAGGCAGCGGTAGGAAACCTTAGAAAGGTACTGGCAGTACTGGAAGAAGTTAAAAGTCCCCCACACCCCCCAGACACCCTGCTATTGTTGCCATAGATGCTGAAAAAGCATTTGATAATATCCGGTGGGAGTGGTTGTGGAAAGTTCTTGACCGTATGGGGGTGAGAGGTAGTTTTAGAACTCTGCTCTCCGCTATCTACAGCAACCCAACAGCGCAGGTCCACACCCCAGGATAGCTCTCAAAGCGCTTTTCTCTTCATAAGGGTACTCGCCAGGGCTGCTCCCTCTCCCCCCTGTTATTTGACATCGCCATAGAACCCCTGGCGCGCTTCCTGGAAGAGTCAGATCTCATCGATGGTATCAACGTTGGCCGTGGACATTTAAAAATTGCCCTTTTTGCGGATGATCTCCTCCTCTTTCTCTCTGGCCCGGCTAGGCACCTCCCGAAGATTTTCACTTTTTTAGAAGACTTCGGAAGATACTTTGGGTACAAAGTTAATGCCTCTAAGGCCTCGTTCACACGGCTTATTTGTCCGCGGATTGGCGCCGTACTCCGCGCCGGATTTGCGCTGCAGTACGGCTCCAATCCGTCGGAGTAATTACGGTAATCCACTGCTCTCATAGAGAACAGTGGAATCCGTCGCTCCTCCCCGCTCGGAGAATCCGCCGCGGGGGGAGAAAGTGACATGCACATTATTTACGGCGCGGACACGCCTTAGATAATGCATTGTCTATGGGGCCGGGGAGCGGCGCCCCCGCCGCACTCCGGCCCCGCCCCGTCCCGCCCCTTATTCACGCCGGATTTGTGAACATGGCCTAAGAGTGAACTCCTGGAAATAGGGCCTCCTCTTCCAAAGACAATTCGCAGGATGTGGGACTAGATAATCGCGCCGGCAGTTTCCCACAATTACATACCTAGGCATAAAAATTGGAAAAACTCCAAATACTATATACAATCGAAATTTTCCCCCTTTGATAAAAAAGATATCTGACGACCTTAGTAGGTGGCAGGACCTCCCCCTCTCTTTAGCGGGCAGGTGCCATGCCATTAAAATGGTATGTTTTCCAAAACTCCTATACCCCCTCCAGACCCTCCCTTTGCTGCTGCGACACACCGATATCAACAGGTTACATGCCTCCTTCACTCGTTTTGTTTGGGCAGGGAAAAGACCCCATATAGCCCTTAAAAAACTGATGCTTCCTGTTAACCTGGGGGGTCTAAACCTCCCGAACGTCTGCTTTTACAACCTGGCATGTCTTACAAGACATGTCTTGGACTGGATGGGAGAGACGAGCAGATACTCTAACTTTGACCTAGAGAGAGATTTGATGCACCCGTGGCACCCTCAGGCTCTCCTACATACTAAACTAATCCCCCCTGAGGTTAGAGGCTCCCTCCTGCTCAGGGACACGATTGCAACGTGGAAACACGTCCGTAAGCTTCTGATGCTGCCATTTCAGATGTCCCGTAGACTCCCCTTATGGGAATTACCAGAATTTCCCCCGGGCCGAACCAACCCCATGTTTAGACTATGGAAGGACAGGGGTGTGAAATATGCGGAGCACATAGTGCATATGGAGGAGAGAAGATGGCTTACCCCTTTGGAAATTATAACCAAATTCTCCCTTCCACCAGCCCATGTCTTTGCTGCACTACAAGTCCTCTCCTTCTGCAGGTCTAAACTAAGGAATCTCTCAAGGGTATGTGCCCCCAATGGATTCGATTTTCTACTGAGACGCCACAATTCATCTTTCACCCTCTCGTGCATCTACAGCATCCTGAGGGAATGGGACAGAGGCATAAGAGGCGAGTCTCCCTTTGAGAAATGGGGGCGTACGCTGGAAGACCCTGACCTCCCAGATACAATTCTGTCGGGCCTAGGTAAAATTCGCAAAGAGGTGATATGTGAAAATTGGAGGGAGACCCACTTTAAGATAATCATAATGCTTACTATGGTTTCAATCTCCCCCCTACATCTAATTGTCCTGACAGACGCCAATCATGCCCCAAATGCCAGGCTCCGGCCACCAACATGTGGCATGGACTGTGGCAATGCCCCTCCACACAGCTGTTTTGGGATCAGTTCATCGACTATGTGCGACAGCACTGGCGAGTCACTTTAACCAAGACCTACGACCTGTTGATCTTTCACTACTCCAGACCCCTGGATGATGGCGAACCTAATGCTCAGGCAGTGAAACATGTCCCCAGTATTGTCCACATAGCAATCTTGGTGGCTAAACGCGGTCTTCTACATTACTGGCTGAAACCACAAACCCCACCACTGTCTCTGTTGGTGGATGGTCTGAAGCAATACCTGATTGCAGACAAACTGGAAACAGAACGACACAAAGAAATGCGGACAGAGAGGTTCTTTAGAAAATGGAAACCCTTTATTCTCTCGCACTTCTCCATAGAAGAGACGAACCTGTTGATGTCCTCCTTCAGATATACGGGCTGGTATGCGAGAGAAGCCTTACTAGGCACTTTGGGAGCTGTTGAACAATGAGACCCCCCCCCCCCCTTTCTCCCTCCCCTCCCTAACCCAAGCAGCCCTGGTCTAAGCTTCCACATCTTTTGATACCTGATGCGCTGACACTGTGGAAGGTCTCCAGAGCCGGGCCGGCAGGTCGAAACCCCCTTCCCCTCTCTGCCTTGGGACAACCCACTTCCCTCAGGGTAACAATAGTGCCTGCTGCTATGAGGTCAGCAAAGAATTTCCTCCTAATGCCTCGTTCACACGGCTTATTCCCGACGGATTTGTGAGCCGTATTGAGCTCACAAATCCGCCGTGAATAAGGGGGCGGGATGGGGGCGGGGCCGGAGCGCGGCGGGGGCGCCGCTCCGGCCCCATAGACAATGCAATTATCTAAGGCGTCGTACGCGCCGTAAATAATGTGCATGTCACTTTCTCCCCCCCGGCGGATTCGCCGAGCGGGGAGGAGCGACGGATTCCACTGTTATCTATGAGAGCACTGGATTACCGTAATGACAGGGACGGATTGGCGCCGTACTGAAGCACAAATCCGGCGCGGAGTACGGCGCCAATCCGCGGACAAATAAGCCGTGTGAACGAGGCCTAATGCTGCAGCGTGCCAGTTCAGGCTCACTCTTGTCCCTCTTGTGACTTTTGTCCTTTTTGTCCCTCTCCCTTTATTTTATTTATTTTATCTCTTTATCATTTCATGTTCTTTGTTACACCTAGAGGCCTCTCAGGCTTATTATGTTTTGTACAATGATGCATTACGCCAGGCCTTCCGCGCCTTTACTAGCGTTTCAGCTTTCTGTTAAAGATAAATGAAGCTCTAGTGATTGTTTACATCATGTCTTTAGTATGTGCTAGTTGCTGACATTATCTCTGTGTATGGAACGATATAATCTTTCTTTTGTAACTATGCTCATTTCATTTTGTTGAAATATTTTCTTTGATCTGTTTTCTTGTTATATAAAAAAATATGAAAACCAAATAAAATATGTTATAAAAAAAAAAAAAATGAATGGAGAACACAGCGCTCCCCTGTAATGGGACCTCCCATAGAAAAGAATGGGGAACCCAGCGCTCCCCTGTACTGGGAACTCCCATAGAATAGAATGGAGAACACAGCGCTCCTCTGTACTGGGAACTCCCATAGAGGAGAATGGAGAACACAGCGCTGCACTGTACTGGGAACTCCCATAGAGGAGAATGTTGAGAACACAGCGCTCCCCTGTACTGGGAACTCCCATAGAACAGAATGGAGAACACAGCGCTCCCTGTACTGGAACTCCCATAGAGGAGAATGGAGAACACGCCTCCCTGTACTGGAACCCAAAACAGAATGGGTAGAACACAGGGGCTCCCCTGTACTGGAACTCCCATAGAACAGAATGGACGAACACAGTCGCTCCCCTGTACTGGGAACTCCCATAGCAGATGGGAACACGGCTCCTTGTACTGAAACTCCCATAGAACAGAATGGAGAACACAGCGCTCTCCTGTACTGAGATCACCCATAGAACAGAACGGAGAACATAGCTCTCCCCTGTACTGGGAACTCCCATAGAACAGAATGGAGAACACAGCGCTCCCCTGTACTGTCAACTCCCATAGAAAAGAATGGAGAACACTGTACTGGGAACTGGGAATGGAGTTCCCCTGTACTGGGAACTGCCATAGAACAGAATGGAGAACACTGTACTGGGAACTGGGAATGGAGTTCCCTTGTACTGGGAACTGCCATAGAACAGAATGGAGAACACAGCGCTCCCCTGCACTGGGAACTCCCATAGAGCAGAATGGAGAACACAGCGCTCCCCTGTACTGGGAACTCCCATAGAAGAGAATGGAGAACACAGAGTTCCCCTGTACTGGGACCTCCCATATAGGAGAATGGAGAACACAGCGCTCCCCTGCACTGGGAACTCCCATAGAACAGAATGGAGAACACAGCGCTCCAATGTATCGGGAACTCCCATTGAACAGAATGGAGAACACAGCGCTACCCTGTACTGTGAACTCCCATAGAACATAATGGAGAGAACACAGCGCTCCCCTGTATCGAGAACTCCCATAGAGGAGAAGGAGACCACAGATTTAGGGGGTGCAGCACTGTGGAGAGACCGGGTAGGGTGGTAGACAGAGATGAGGGAGGAGATGTAGGGGGTGCAGCACTGTGGAGAGACCGGGTAGGGTGGTAGACAGAGATGAGGGAGGAGATGTGGGGGTGTTGCGCTGTGGAGAGTCCTGGTAGGGTGGTAGAGAGATGAGGGAGGAGATGTTGGGGGTGCAGCACTGTGGAGAGACTGGGTAGGGTGGTAGACAGAGATGAGGGAGGAGATGTAGGGGGTGCAGCGCTGTGGAGAGACCGGGTAGGGTGGTAGATAGAGATGAGGGAGGAGATGTAGGGGGTGCAGCGCTGTGGAGAGACCGGGTAGGGTGGTAGACAGAGATGAGGGAGGAGATGTAGGGGGTGCAGCGCTGTGGAGAGAGCGGGGAGGGTGGTAGATAGAGATGAGGGAGGAGATGTAGGGGGTGCAGCGCTGTGGAGAGACCGGGTAGGGTGGTAGACAGAGATGAGGGAGGAGATGTAGCGGGTGCAGCGCTGTGGAGAGACCGGGTAAGGTCGTAGATAGAGATAAGGCAGGTGATGTAGGGGGGTGCAGCACTGTGGAGAGACCGGGTAGGGTGGTAGACAGAGATGAGGGAGGAGATGTAGAGGGTGCAGTGCTGTGGAGAGACCGGGTAGGGTGGTAGACAGAGATGAGGGAGGAGATGTAGGGGGTGCAGCACTGTGGAGAGACCGGGTAGGGTGGTAGATAGAGATGAGGGAGGAGATGTAGGGGGGGCAGCACTGTGGAGAGACTGGGTAGGGATGTAGAGAGAGATGAGGGAGGAAATGTAGATGGTGCAGCACTGTGGAGAGACCGAGTAGGGTGATAGAGATGAGGGAGGAGATGTAGGGGGGGCAGCACTGTGGAGAGACCGGGTAGGGTGGTAGACAGAGATGAGGGAGGAGATGTAGGAGTTGCAGCACTGTGGAGAGACCGGGTAGAGTTGTAGACAGAGATGAGGGAGGAGATGTAGGGGGTGCAGCACTGTGGAGAGACCAGGTAGGGTGGTAGACAGAGATGAGGGAGGAGATGTAGGGGGTGCAGCACTGTGGAGAGACTGGGTAGGGTGGTAGACAGAGATGAGGGAGGAGATGTAGGGGCGCAGTGCTGTGGAGAGACCGGGTACGGTGGTAGACAGAGATGAGGGAGGAGATGTAGGGGCGCAGTGCTGTGGAGAGACTGGGTAGGGTGGTAGACAGAGATGAGGGAGATGTAGGGGGTGCAGCACTGTGGAGAGATCGGGTAGGGGGTTAGACAGAGATGAGGGAGGAGATGTAGGGGATGCAGCGCTGTGGAGAGACCGGGTAGGGTGGGCGACAGAGATGAGGGAGGAGATGTAGGGGGTGCAGCACTGTGGAGAGACTGGGTTGGGATTTAGAGAGAGCTGAGGAAGGAAATGTTGATGGTGCAGCACTGTGGAGAGACCTTGTAGGGTGGTAGAGATGAGGGAGGAGATGTAGGGGGTGCAGCACTGTGGAGAGACCTGGTAGGGTGGTAGACAGAGATGAGGGAGGAGATGTAGGGGGTGCAGCACTGTGGAGAGACTGGGTAGGGATGTAGAGAGAGATGAGGGAGGAGATGTAGGGGGTGCAGCACTGTGGAGAGACCGGGTAGGGTGGTAGACAGATGAGGGAGGAGATGTAGGGGGTCAGCACGGTGGATATTAGGGGTAGGGTGGTAGACAGAGATGAGGAGGAGATGTGGGGTGCACGCTGTGGAGAGATCCGGGTTAGGGTGGTAGACAGAGATGAGGGAGGAGATGTAGGGGGTGCAGCGCTGTGAGAAGACCGGGAAGGGTGGTAGACAAGATGAGGGAGGAGATTTTTAGGGGGTGACAGCCTGTGGAGAAGACCGGGTAGGTGAGTAGACAGAGATGAGGGGGAATGAGTGGGGGTGCAGCACTGTGGAGAGACCGGGTAGGGTGGTAGACAGAGATGAGGGAGGAGATGTAGGGGGTGCAGCGCTGTGGAGAGACCTGGTAGGGTGGTAGACAGAGATGAGGGAGGAGATGTAGGGGGTGCTGTGTTGTGGAGAGACCGTGTAGGGTGGTAGAAATGAGGGAGGAGATCTACGGGGTGCAGCGCTATGATAGACAGGTGCGTCCAGAGAAGGCTGAGAATTAGTGTTAGTGCAGACGATAAGGTTACAATCAGTGAGCACAAGAGGAGCATTAGTAAAGTTAGAAATTATCTGTAAATTGTGAAAGGCCAAGAGAAGAGGATAGTGAAAGAAACTGAGAGGTGGAAGGAGATATGGGGTCGTCAATGGGGATGCTGAAATTATCCATGATGACAGTGGGTATTTCAGGAGGGTGTAAGTGAGGGAAAGACTGCCTGGGGGTCTGGTTACAACAGCCACTCTTAGAGAAAAGGGTCCCAGGGTGGGTGTGGGTAAAGTGTAGGCCACCATATGTAAGAGCAGCAGGGGAAGCAGTGTCAGATTGTTGGAAGCATGTTTCTGTGGGAGCAGCAGGAGAAGCAGATTTTTTTTATGTGTTAATCAAATTTTGAGATCATTAACATAAAATAAATCCCAAAAACAAATCAAGGCTCCGGGTCCCAAAAAAAAAAAATCATCTATAAAATGGTTCCAACGTACCACATGTTTTTGATAGAGAGGAGATGTATAGACATTCACCTCCTCCCACCACTCCAAAAGAGGGTAGCATAGGTGGGCATACAACAAGTCCCCATTGCGGTACCTGAAACCTGACGATAGAATGTGTTGTCAAAAACAAAATAATTCTACTTCAAATTAAATTTCAATAGATCCAATATGAAAGATTTAATCAAATCATCTATAGAATGAATATGTGATAGAAAAAACATAACAGCTTGGAGACCATGCGTATGTCCAGTGTTGGATGTGCTGTCCCATCTAACTGGGACCTATTCATTACAATGGAATCCAATGTTATGTCTATTATGCAATGTTTGATATGTTTTGCTGCCGTCCTGTGGCCATTGTTTTTAATTGTTTGTAATAGTTATGTTGTATGATGATGTAACTCCCATATTTCTTTGCTGCATGTTCCTCCTCCTCTTCTGTGAGGCCACATCCTGCCTCATTGTAGCTGCGACTCCCTCTTGTCCAGACATGTTTGCACAGAGCTGAGAGGAGAATTTGTTTTGACTGTGTTTATTTATCCTGTGTGTGATCTCAAGGTGCAGTAAATAAACTACCCTGAAGGCACATCCATTGCATCCTCCGTACAAGATCTCCACATGCTTTGGAAGGGGATTAATATAGCGAGTTCACTATCTGCCATACGCTTGTTCAGAGACTTCTCACAACCCTTCAGGGACATCTCTAACGTACATCAGTGGCAGAATATTGGAATAAAGTGACTCTATACCATAGGTGACTACAAATGTATTTTCTGGCAATAAGAGATGAGACAGTTTCCTAATAAGATAAGAGGAATCTTTCAAATAGGAAGCCAAAATAAGGACCAAAAGCTGAAGATGGACATCGATAAAAATACATGACTTTTCACATAGACTGCCAGCACCTGCCACTATTGATGGACCCGATTTACTGAATCCTTATGGATTTTTGGGAGCAGGTAAAATGTGGTGACCACTGGTGTTTCAGTTTCTGTATCCAACAGCCTGTCATTTCAGGAAAAGTACATGCAGTTTTCCAATTGTCTTTAAGCCTCATTTATGTACAATTGGCCATAATACAATGGCTTCCTTGATAACAAAAATGGGGTTAGCTTTTAAAGATTTAATGGCAAGAAGTCACCTTTACTAATATTTTGTTAGCCCAGTCTATTCGGGTGCAGCTTTTGAACATCATTCATGACCAGTTGATAAAATAAGTTCACATTGGAAATTTTTTTTAAAGGAACTGTCGATGTAGAGGCTTTCCTCAAAGAACATTTCTCACCCTTCACATCATCCTCATCTTCTTACACCAAAGAGAGAAGATCCTCAAACACTGGTCTATCCATTGGTGGTAAATTCATGGCTGATGATAAAGCGATTTCAATGAAAGTTGTCTGCAAAATAAATATACAACCTTTACAAAGTTGGATTTGTGCAAACAAGATACAGAGGAGAAGGTAAAACCCTCTTGCAAAACAGACCCTTCATTTGGACTGAGAATGTGAGAAGACAAATGTCATGGCGCACGTTTCTGCTGTGAAGCAGCAAAGCACAGTAGGGTTTAATCCCTCTAGTCAGTCGACACACCCACAGAGAAGCCGGGCTGATGTGCTTAGGAGTGACAGCTCAGCTCCGAATCAAGTCAGAGGGTGTGTCACACTGGCCAATAGGAGGGCCCGAAGGCCGCACCAATTGTCTGCTTGGGCGGGCTCTGGGTTCCTCATTTAAACTCCCTCATTTCTCTTAGTCCTTGCCTGAGAAAAGGTTTTCCCCTTGCTTCTTCCTGTGTTTCCTGTTTGTATTTGCTCTCCTGATTTCTGACCTCGGCTCGCTTCCTGACCTCGCCTTTGCCTCCGACTTAGTACTGCGCTCCTGACCGTGTTTGGACCCCGGCTAGTATCTGACTATTCTTTTGGATTACATTCCTTGGCATATACGTTCCCGTACTGTGACTGACCTGGACTGTTGGACTTTGAGTTTCCCTGACGGCCCTGCACTTAGCAGCGTAGGGAATGTCGTCCAGTTGAGCACGCCAACTAGGCAGGGACAGTGGGCTGGGTGGCAGTCAGGGCCCACTGCACCTCCTCTGACGTGACATTTTCTCAGGCCGTACATTACTGCTCCCCAGGTACCATAAACCCCATGACTGCATGGTGGAGCAGATGCAGGGACTTACCCAGTTGGTCCAAGACCTGGCACTGAGGGTACAGCATCAGGAGACCTCCCAGGGTACCCCACAAGCTGGGAACCCTCCGACATTGCTTTCCTCTTTGGAGGAACCCCCCATTCAGCTACCCGATAGGTTTTCGGGTGACAAGAGGGCTTTTCTGACTTTTAGGGAGGGATGTCGGCTGTATTTTCGACTCTTCCCGTGTACCTCTGGTAGTAAGGACATAGAGTGGGAATTGTCATGTCCCTTCTCCAAGGGTCCCCCCAGGAGTGGGCAGTCTCACTACCCCCTGACTCACCGGAATTGTCTTCTGTAGACAGATTTTTTGTCTCTTTGGGACTTCTCTTCAACAACCCTGATAGGGAGGCGGTGGCCGAAGCTCAGCTCACCACCTTAAGGCAGGATAAGAGGACTGTAGAGGAGTACGCCTCTGACTTTTGTCGCTGGTGCGTTCCTTTGGGGTGGAACGACCCAGCCCTCAGATGCCAGTTCTGGGTAGGACTGGCTGACCATGTTAAGAACATATTGGTGGCTTATCCTACTCCGGGCACTCTGGATGACGCCATTGCTTTGGCAGTCCGGGTTAGGGCAGACGGTTTAGGGAGAGACGGTGGGAGCAGACCCTTTCTCCCTGGCGCCGCCTTACTCCACTACTCCGTTCTGCCACCGCCCCAGCACCTGCCAGGGGGGTGATACCCCTGAGGAGCCTATGGGAGGTAGGGGCCTCTTTTACGGGTACTGCAAGTGACCGCAGGACCTCACGTCGCACCCAGGGACTGTGGCGGAGAAGGTCATTGTATCCGTGAGTGTCCCAAAAGGGAGGCCCTGGCCGGAAAACTGCAGCGCCTACGTAGCTTGCGGGAAAGTCACCTAGGCGAACAGGTATTCCCTATGGTATCAAAAAAGCTGTTGTTGCCAGTGAAAATTTCATATTTTTCTTTGTGTGAATCTGGGAGTGCTTTTGTAGATTCAGGATCTGCTTCCAATTTTGTGGACGCCTCATTCGCTAAGCGTCTGGGCCTTCCCTGGAGGCCTCTAGCGGACCCCATGCGGGTTGTGGCTATTGATTCTACCCCGTTGGCTAAGGGCATTATTCAGTATTGTACCCCAGAACTTGAGGTGCTAGTTGGGTCTACGCATAAGGAGAAATGTACACTGTTTATCATGGAGGGCTTACTCACTGATGTTATTTTGGGGTTGCCCTGGCTTCAGAGACACAACCCGGTTTTTGATTGGAGTTCTGGAGAATTAATTAGGTGAGGAAAGCAGTGTTTTGACAAATGTCTCCCTATTGTTCTGGGTAATGTGGAAGTAGAGCAGATTCCTGCCTTTATTCGTGATTTTGCTGAGGTGTTTTCTAAAAACCAGTCTGAGAGGTTACCCCCGCATAGGTCCTATGATTGTGCCATCAAACTGTTGCCTGGGGTAAGGTTTCCTAAAGACAGGATATATAACTTGTCAGGTCCAGAGAGAACCACTATGAAGCAATACATTATAGAGAGTCTACACAAAGGGCACATCCGGCCTTCGGTGTCTCCCATGGGTGCAGGCTTCTTCTTTATTAAGAAAAAAGATGGAAGTCTCCGCCCATGCATTGATTATCGTGAGCTCAATAAAATTACGGTAAAGAACCAGTACCCCTTACCTTTAATTCCTGACCTGTTTAATCAAATCCAGGGGACTAAATGGTTTTCCAAGCTGGACCTAAGAGGGGCTTATAACCTTATTCGTATCAAAAAGGGGGATGAGTGGAAGACCGTATTTAATACCCCAGAAGGCCATTTTGAATATCTTGTTATGCCTTTTGGGTTGTGTAATACTCCCGCGGTCTTCCAGAACCTGGTAAATGATGTTTTCAGAGAACTCATTGGTAGTGTTGAGTGAGTACGTTGGCCATCGACATCGGTCGATGGTCGATAGTCGACCATCATCGACAAGATATTCGATGGTAGATTATGATCGATGACCCATTAAGTCTATGGGAGAGCAACAACACCTTCATTCTTACACCCAAACAGGGCTGGAGGAAGGTGAATAACATCCCCAACAGTCAAATGGAATACGTGCTACATCTTAGGCAACACACTTAGGTTATAAAATGCCACAGAAAAAAAGTCACAGCCAATTTACTATCCCTGTCTGTGTACCACACAGCATGAGCCCCAAAACCAAACCTGCATGACCCAGATTAAAAAGTGCCGAAAAAGGAGTTCTTTTCAACCACCATTTTAGTTGAACTGAACATTGATATACCTGTCCAGTCCACAGCATGACCCCAAACCTGCATGACCCCCATAATAAAAAGATGCCGAAAAAGGGAGTCTTTCAACCACCATTTTTAGTTTAACTGACATGACTATACCTGCCTGGGCCAACAGCATAGCCCCAAACCTGAATGACTCCCCCAGATTTTTAAAAGTGACCGGAAAGTAGTAGTCTTTCAACCACCATTTTAGTTTTCACTGGACATTGGACTAAACCTGTCCTGGAGGCCACAGCATGAGCCCCAAACCTTCATGACCCCAGATTAATAAAGTGCCGAAAAAGGAGTCTATTCAACCACCATTTTAGTTTCATTCACTGGACATAGACTATACCTGTTCTGGCCACAGCATGAGCCCCAAACCCTGCATGACCCCCCCCACATTTAAAAGTGCCGAAGAATGAGTCTTTCAACCACCATTTTATTTCCACAGACATTGACTATACCTGTTCTGGCCACAGCATATGAGCCGCCAAACCTGCATGACCCCCACATTTTAAAAAGTGCCGGAAAAAGGAGATCTTTCAACCACCATTTTTAGTTTCACTGGACATTGACTATACTGTCCAGTGCCACAGCATGAGCCAACCTGCATGACCCCCCACATTTAAAAAGTGCCGGAAAAGAAGTCTTTCAACCACCATTTTAGTTTCACTGGACATTGACTATACACTGTCGGGCCACAGCATGACCCCAGGCCGGATTTACAGTGGTGCGGTGGAGAGCCCAGGCCAGCGTCCGTCCATCTATTAACACGCAGGTTAAAAATGCCCTGATGACGCAGCAACAAACTGTCGTGCTGAAGCCAGAGTGCGGAAGCGGAAGTGTGAGAACTCCAGCCTTCCTCAGTACACAGTCAATACCGGGGTTACGCTTGTCCCTCCGTATGGAGTGTGGACCAATTGAGCTTCACTTGAAATACTGGTGGTTAACGCACCTGTTCCACCAGTTGCCCTTTTTCTGCATTCTTTTTCTCATTTACTCAACGTGCTTGGAGGAAATGGTCTCTGTACTTTGTTCTCTGTCCGTGCTCCATACTCCATGTCCTGAATAACCTACGATCAGGTCAAGTTTTCTGTACCTCCCTTGTACAATTCAGAGGATTTTTTACCAGCTATTTTGTAAGTGCAATTTTATTAGTAGTTACATTTGCTAAAAACACATTTTTTAAAAAAGTAATGGATCCCACCAAGTTTCATTTTGTTTATCGTCTTTTTTTAATTGTTAATTTAAATGTGAGTCTCAATACAGGGATTGATAGCTATGGTTAAATAAACTTAGCAAAAACAAGTTCCATTTGCAATATGTAATCCATTAACAGTGTCCTACTATTCCCTGTTTCTGACAGCACCATCACCCTTGAGCCACTCTTGACAATTTTGAAGAACAAATTCAGTTATGAAACAAATTTTTAGAATAGGACCTGTAGATAGCAGCATGACACAGCAAAATGCCCCCAAAAATTCAAAGCCATGACCCTTGAGCCACTTTTGACAATGTGAATAACAAATGTCAGTTATTAAACAACAATTTTTTATAATAGACCTGTAGAATTGGCTGCACTCTCAAGCAGCATGACCCAAAAAATTTTAAAAATGACTTCTCAGCCCCTGAAAAAAATTTGTGAGGGAAAAAATTGCCATTAAACCCACTTTTCTGTTTCCCAAAGGCCCCAATGATTATTGCTTTTTATCTACAGCAACATGCCTCAAAACCTTTGAAAATTTGCGAAAACTTCTAAAGATAAAGTGGAAAATGGAATACGGGTTTGTCATAAAACCTTGCGGGCCCTTTTACAGTCCTCCCCCACAGAAAAAACCACCCAAAAATAAAACTGTTGGGAAAAGAGAATAAAAATTCCCATTTAAAGAAAGGGATAAATTTTAAAAAAAAATTTTTAAAAGGGACCATTTTCTGTTTAAAAAGGGAATGGAAGAAACCGGGCAACAAATGGGTGGCCCCTGGGGAAAATTGGGGCCCACAAACTTTCTCAGAGATCCATCCCTGATTATCTTAAATAAAGAAAAACGACCCCCACATTATCTGTGGAAAAGCCGGTGCGTTGGGGTTTTTGAAATTTAACCCCTTTCCAGCTGTCCCTGAAGGCCCGTCAGGCTTTTGGTTTTGGGATTTTTTGGGGTTTAAAGTGTTTTCTGCCCCCAAAACCGGGGAAGCAGAAGGCTGGCTGCTAGGACTGGCCGGGTAGGGCCGTGCAGGTCTCAAAATGGGGGAAAGGAAAAAGGGGGGTAGGAGGGGGCCCTCGGGTGGGGGGTGGGGGGTTTACCCCGGGGGCCGGTGGGGGCCCGGGAAAAGGCCGGGGGTTGCCCCTGATCATGACACTGAGAACATGGGCGGCTGAGGAACCTTGGTGGTGGGGGGAGGAGGGGGGGCGGAGACAGAGGGTTTTGACAGTGGTTGGCTCCTTTTTTAAAAACTCATGCATTCGCTGCATGTGCCCTAGCATTTTGGGTTGGGGGTTTTAACCAAAAAAAGGTTTCTTGCCTCTACTTATGCTTTTTTACGGAAAAGGGGGGTATATGACCTCACTGGGTGAACCCAAAGGCTTGCTCAAAGAAGGCCCGGCTTGGTCCGGAATTTTTTGACGGCGATAAGTGAGGAGCGGGTTTGCGTGCCCCGTGGCTGGGGGAAAATCAAAACACGGATTTTCCGACCACCCTCTCCCTTTTGTGGCGGACCCTTTTGACACACCCCACGTCTTCCTCTTGCCTGATGAAGCGCTGCAAGAAAATTTCTCTGAAAAAGCCCACTTTGGATCCCAATGTCGTCAAGATCATCAACCAGGTGACTTGTCCCCCTGACTTTCGCATCCAGGAGCGGGGCTACAAAACAAGGGGACTGCAAGGCGTTGCCGACCGCCCGGGTTTTTTTACCGATTGCCCGGGCTTCCTTCTCCCCTCTGATGGCTCGTAACTGGGCCAAGCAGAAAAAATCACCTTTTGGGGGCCTCTTGATCTTTTAACATGCCTTTTGACCCAACCCGATTTTTCATAAAAAGAGGTCTTCAAAAAAGGGATTTTCCCAGCGGGGGGGTAAAAGGGTTGACTTTTGGGCAGTTCATGTTGGACGGATCTGATGATGCTGAGAAACATTTGTGGCCGTACGGGGAGGCGGGAGGTAAGACTGTGATGCAGGTTTGAAAAAATACTAAAGAACGATTGGGACGCTGTTCGTTACGGATTACGGGGCCCTGACCCCAGCGATGACGGGCCTACGCCTGCAACTGACGATCCCTGGCATGCTTTGTCGCCAGCACTGGAAGGGGGCACCCTTTTCTCGTCCTCTACCCCATTTTCCTACCCCCTTCTTTCCCTACCACCTGCATTTTGTCCCTGTTCAGAAAAAATTAAAAAATTTTGGAAAGGATGGAAGAGTTTTGGGAAGTCTCTTATTTAAAAAACGGGGAAATCAAGCTATTCAAATCCCCCAAATCAAAAAAAAATTGCTGATTACTTTAACTGCAAAGTAGATCTATCAACAAAGCTGGCCCCGCCCAAAGGAAAAAACAGTACTGAAAATGTATTCGGGTAAAAACAAGGTATTTTGGGACCTTTCAATTTCCCCTTTTGGGGCTACAAAATTTCGTATTCACATTTAAGTGCAAGGTGCCTTAATGAACAAAATTGTAGTGCGCCAAAGTGAAAAAACACGCATCTGTAATGTATTCGGATAATAAAAGGTATTTTTTGGCCCCTATCAATTCACCTGTGGTAACTACACAATTGCTGGATTCAAATTTAACTGCAAGGTGGCTCTATCAACAATCGGGAAACTGGGCAAAAGTGCAAAAAACACATATCTGTAATGTATTCGGATAATACAAGGTATTTTGGCACCTTTCAATTCACCTGTTGGTGACTACAAAATTGCTGTATTCACATTTAAGTGCAAGGTGCCTCAATGAACAAAGCTGTAGTGCGCCAAAGTCAAAAAAAAACGTATTGTATGTATTCGGATAATAAAGGTATTTTTTGGCCCCTATCAATTCCCCTGTGGTAACTACACAATTGCTGGATTAAAATTTAACTGCAAGGGGGCTCTATCAACAAATTGGACTGGGCAAAAGGGGCAAAAAAACACGTATCTGTAATGTATTCGGATAATAAAAGGTATTTTTGGCACCTATCAAATTCACCTGTGGGTGACTAAAAAATTGCAGTATTCACATTTAAGTGCAAGGTGCCTCAATGAACAAAGCTTGTAAGTGTGCCAAAGTCAAAAAACACGTATCTGAAAGGGTATTCGGATAATACAAGGTATTTTTGGCACCTATCAACCTGTGCTGACTACAAAATTGCTGGATTCTAATTTAACTGCAAGGTGGCAAATATCAACAAAGGTGGAATTGGGCAAAATTTGAAAATAAAACACCTATCTGACATGTATACTGATAATAAAAGTGGAGTTTTGCACCTAACATAGAGACCTGCAGTTACTAGAAATGATGTGTATCCTAATATAAGTTCAGGCTGCCCAATATCCAGGAAATATTTCAATAGAAAACTGTTAACAAAAAAAGCTATTGCAATGTCTACACTAAGTCTTGGTGAACTTTATCCAGTATTCTTTATAGAGCTTGTCTGTGTTCGCCCACGCCCCACCCCTCCCCCCGCCCCGCTCCCCCCTGTGACTTTACAGCGGTAGAAACATCCTTTAAAATTCTTTTACCTAACTAACATAAAAAACTTTCCCCAAACTTGATCTAACTAAATTGTAAGGGATCACAGCTAATAGCAGAGGTTTCTCTGTGCAGAAATAGACAAATTTCGCTGAGCTGTTTGGCCCGGGGGCGAGCCCTATCCCTATGAGACGTGAGAGACACTGAGGAAAAACGGGAAAAACCTGTCATTAAACGAGGTCATGTGATTTTTTCCAGCCAAACAAAAACCCATCACATCCCAGTCATGACTTCGACACACATTCACCCTGCTTATTCTGTAAGCTGATTTGTGGTCCCAAAAAAGAAGGAAGCCCCAAAAATGGGGGTTAATAGATGATGCCAGATTTTAACCTAAATTATCCATGATCTAAAAAAATTTTCGATCACATAAAAAACTTGCCGATTTAACTTTGTCGATAAAATCGCTCAAACAATTTCATTGGTCAGTAGGGGTTGTATATCTAATGACCATTTTAATTTATTCAAGGACGGCCGTCACATGTTAAACATGTGGGGCGGTTTTGAAATTTTAAAGGAAAAACGTTTATTTGTCAAACGGGAAAGTGTATTTTCAGGGTTCGGAGGGGTACCTTTCCGGGGGATATGTTTTGACCCAAACTCTTTGCTTGGAATCCCGGGAAAGGTTAGGCAATTCTTGATTGGTTGTCCTTCCTCCTAAAACCCTTGAGCTTTCCCGGGCTTTGCTAACTTTATCGAAAATTTATCCAAATGTTTCTGTTCTCGTTTGGACACTTCTGATATGGGAAATTCAAAAAGGCCCCTTAGAAGTTTTCAAAAGGGTTAAGCAGTTTTTGTTATGCCCAGTGTTGGTTCAAGCTGCTTACAACCCTTCGTCGTTGAGGTCGATGCGTCCTTCTCGTGGTCGCCCCCCCTGACCAATCTTCAGCCAGTGCTTTTTTTCCCGAAAATTTTCCCTCAGCAGGGGAACTATATGTGGGGAAACCCGTGAATTTTTTTGGCCCTTTAAAGTGGGCCTTCGGGAATGGCGCCATTCCTCGAGGGTGCCCAACACCAAGTCACGGTCCTAAAGACATAAAAATCTTATTTTTGAAAAAAGCTAAAAGGCTAAAACCCAGACAGGCCGTTGGCGTTGTTTTCTTTACCCCGTTTTAATTTTGTTGCCCACTTATAGCCCCAGGATCTAAAATTTTTAAGCTGAGCGTTATTAAAACTTCGTCCCAAACACTCCCCTTGAGAGGACCAGTACCTTATTACCCAAAGGAGCGTTGTCTCAGCCACCCCCCGATTTACCCACTGAGATTAAGACACCCGGACAGAGACCTGCAAATTGTCCGGTTCAGAGTCTTTGTCCCCACTCAGTTTCGGCTGGGTTTATTAAAGATATTAATGATTCTTATTACCCGAAACATCCGGAGTGTCTGGCAAAGGGTCATCTCTCCATATGGTGGCCTTCATTGTATCGTGAGTGGAGGCCTAGGGGGAGCGTGTGGCATTTGTGCTCGGGACAAGTTTAGAAAATCGCCCAATGGGGATTTTGCCTTCCCCATCCCTGACACCCATGGACCCCATCCCCCCGGACTTTACCCCGTATTTTCCCCACCCTGAGGGAAGGTCATTTGGTGGTGGTGGTCTTTTTAGTAAGATGTGTCTTTGGTTCCTTTTAAGGGGTTTTTCCCCGTTTTTCCAAAGAAGTTGCGAGTGTTCATCAAAACATTTCAAACTAAGGGTTTTTCCTGAGAATATTGTTATTTAAACAGAGGGGTCCAATTTTTTTCCCGTTTTGGGATCCCTCGGGTATCCCTGCCCTTCCCCTGGTTTCCCCCCTTTGACTAAGGGCAACGGGAGGGGGTGAACCAAACCCGTTACAAAAAAAACTTTGTTGTTTTGTCTCGATCAGCAGGCGGATTGGGTTAAAACTTCCCGTTAGAGAATCGTTTAAAAAAATCGGGTAAATTCATCTGAGGTCTCTCCCGTTTTTTTGCAAAATATGGTTTTCACCCGAACATGCTCCTTATCCCGCGCTACGTCCGATCATAATGGGGGTGGGGCTTTCGTTAAAAATCTGTCACAGTCTGGGCCCCAAGTTAGAAGAAAAATTTGGTCAACGCCCAGAGCATCCAAAAAAAAAAGAGTGACAAGAGACGTCTTTTTTGTAGTGGGTTTTTCTTGGGGGGAAAAGTTTTGGTTGTCCACCGAAAAAACTTCGCCTGAAAGTGCCCTTTCGGTAAATTAGTTTCCACGATTTGTGGGGGCCCATGTGGTGGGAAATGGTGAATCCCCGGTGGCATCCTCTTAAGTTACCCCCCTTTTCCCCCCGGGTTATAACGTTTTTCCCAGCACGTTAAAGAGGTACTTCCATCTCCAACTTCACCTTCGAAACCCCCTCCTCTTTATGTAGAGGGTCATTGGAAAACAAGTCGCCTGCATTTTTGCAGTTTCCTTGTCCATGGAAAGGATTTTGGTCCGGAGGAAGGTTGGGTTCTGGCCAAGGTTTATCAGCTGGGAAACCTTTATCAGGGAATTCCACGACTCCACCCAGACAAACCCAAAACCAGGGAAGGGGACAGTGGCCCCTTTCCCAAAAGGGGGATACTTCATGGTGCACGTCTCCGCCCTGAAGCAGCAAGGCTGGTAGGGGTTAATCCCCCTAGTCAGTAACACCCCGGGGGAAGCGGGTGATGACTTAGGGGTGAAGCTTTGGGTCCCAATCAAGTCAGAGGGGGGGTCGCATGGCCAATAGGGGGCCCGGAAAAGCCCCTATCGTTGCTGGGGCGGGCTCTGGGACCTCATTTAAACTCCCTCATATCTCTAGTTTTGCCTGAGAAAAGGTTTTCCCTTTGCTATTTCCGGTTTCCCGTTGGTTTTGCTCTCCTGATTTCGGGCCTCGGTCGTTCTGACCTGCCCTTTTCCTCCGATTTTTTTATGCGCTCCTGACGGTTTTTGGACCACGGTTTGTTTCGATATTCTTTTGGATTCGTTTCTTTGGCTTTACGTTCCCCGTACTGTGACTGACCCCGGGTGTTGGTTTTTAAAATTTCCTTGCGGCCCCGAATTAGCAGCGTAGGAAATGTCGTCAGTTGGGGGCTGCCCCCTGGGAGACGACAAGTAGGCAGGGACGGGGTGGGGGAGCAGGGCCCACTGCCCTCCTCGACGTGACAACAAAAATTTAATTAGTAGATATCTACTGGAGTTATCAGCTCTTTCTTGTTGGTCGCTGAAATGTGACCGTGTTTTTGGGACGTGGCCTTTTTGTATGGAGTAACAGTGTTTTTTCCCCTTATTCGTTCCCCAATTGCTCCCTGATGTAAAAACTTTGTACTTGGGGGAAAAAAGGGTCGCGTCTTTGGGTGGAGCCAAAAGTCGTTTTTTTTCCCCAAAAATTTTCTGTTTTTTATTGGGAAATTATCTATTTTCTTTTAAAATTTTTTTTTAAACCCTTTTCCCTAAAATGGAGTCACTGAAGTTTCCACATCAAATTTGCCCAATTCTACCTCCAACTCCTGGATTTTCTTTTTTTGTAAATGTTAACAAAGACTGATCCTGGTCATTTCAATGGGGTTAAAAAGATTCTAAAAAATTTTAAAAGAGTCCTTTCTCTCTATAAAGTCCGTGTGCCCCCCCCTTGAGGGAAAAAATTTTGGGAACCCACAAACTTTTTTGGTATCAAAGATTTCTTAAAGGGAATATGGTTTTTTTCCACCAAAAAAACGATTTAAACAATGGGAGTGCATCTATTTAAATAAATTAGGGCCCTTAAAAAAATCATCAAAACCCAACCCAAAACCTTTCTGTATTTGAATAAAAAGGGGCCCCCTCTTCAATAAAGTATTGGACCCCAAAAGCCGGGGGGGACAAAAGGGGAATGAAAAAAAAAAGGGGAAAATATTTTTAAGTCTCCCCTTTTTCCCCTTTTTCTTTTTTCCTTTCTTTCTTCCCTCTTTTTTCTCTGCCCCCTCCCCCAACCCCCCTCCTCGTCTTCCTCCCCTTCCCCCCTTTTCCCCTTTCCCCCAAAACCCAAAGCAAAAATAATTAGAAAATTTTTCAAAAAAAAGGTTGCCCCCCCAACAAAAAAGGGGGACCCCCGGAACAATTTAACCCCAAGCAAGGAATTCAAAACAAAAGGCGACGTTTAGCTTTAAAGTGAGCACCAACAAGGGTGTACACGGGGTGCAAGGGGTTCGGGAAAATTTCAATGAAAAAGAAATGGGGAAAAGGGACACAAGCGATAATTCCCTTTTAAAAAAGTTTTAATTAGTACTTTAAAAAAAGAAAAAAAGGGCCCCTTTAAAACATTTTAATTTCCAGGCAAGAAAATTCCATGTATTGGCCCCGGGTTATGGACGACCCCTATAAAATCATATTTGTAATTGAATAGAGTCCCACATGCAGAATACTGGACGTCATATCAAAAAGATGGGTACAATGTGGGGAAAACATAAACCGGATAGGGGAAAACCCCCAGGAAAAGGGGAAAAAAATTGACGGGCAGAAGGCCCTAAAACCCGGATGAGCCCCCGCGGGGTTGTAGCGTTTGCAAATTGGGCCATTTCCTTCGGGAGTGAGGAGAGGTAATGACGGACATAATAATGGGAAAAATCAAAAATTTAATACAGAAATTTTTTAGAAAATTTACCCAAGGGTAATGACAAAAGGTTTCTTTGACCCGCCCCCTTGTGCATGTAGGGAGCTGCTGGGGGCCCTTTTCGTTTGGGCTTTTTAAAAGGAAAGTCTCCAAAAATTTTTGGGTTTGCAAAAAAATGGCAAAAAAATAAAAACAATTAGAGATTTAAAAGACGAACAAGGGGGACAAAAAACCCTCCCCGGGAAAATAAAGGAAAAAGGGCCCCCCAAAAAGGGGAAAACCCTGTACCCGACGGGGGAAAAAACCCAAAATTTCCCAAAGGGGATACTAAGGTAAATCAATTATCAATGCCCACCATAACTAAACCCCAAAAAACTGATAATAAGTGTTCGGGAAGCCCAAACCCCCCCAACCCCCCCCCAAACCCCCCCCAATAACCCGGGTGTGAAGGGCCCCTAACGGGCCAAACCATTGGGAGGGTGAAAGCCCCTTGACAGAAACCCAATAGGGGGCGGGGTGCCAAGGGCCCCTAACAAAAAACCATAGGCAGGGTGCAAAGCCCCAAACGGGAAACCCAAATTGGCAGGGTTCGAAAGTTTCCTAACAGAACCATAGGGGGGTTTGCAAGCTCCTGACAGCAACCAAAGGCTGGGTGCAAAGCTCCTAACACCCCAACCATTTTGCAGGGGGGTGCAAGTTTCCCCCGGGACGAAAACCATAGAGCAGGGTGCAGCCCCTTTAAAAAGAAAAACCTTTAGCGAAGGGTTTGCAAGCTCCTAACGGGAAACCCATTACCCAGGGTTTTGAAAGCCCCCCAAACCCAGAAACCCATAGGCGGGGTTTGGAAAGGATCCTAACACATCCCATAGGGCAGGGTTTGCAAGCTTCCAAACACCCAACCATAGGCGGGGTTGGTTGCAAGCCCCCCAAAAAACCGGGGGTGCAACCCTAGTTTGTGGGGTTGAAGTCCTGACAGCAACCTAGGCAGGGTGCAAAGCTCCAAAACACAAACTGGGCAGGGTGCAAGCCCCTTAACCCCAACCATAGTGGGGTGCAAGTTTTCCCCAAAACAAAAACCATAGGCAGGGGGGCCCCAAGTCCAGGGGGTAACCCAACCATTTTTTTTTAGGGGGTTGCAAGTTTCCAACAAAAAACCTTTGCGCAGGGGAAAAGCTCCTGACAGCAACCATGGGGCGGGTTTTTGAAAAGCTCCTAACAGAAAAACTTTAAGCGGGGTTGAAAAAGTCTTTAAAAAACCAACCATATTTTGGCAGGGTGTGAAGCTCCTAAAAAACCCTTTAGTGCGGTGCAAGCCCCTTAACCCAACCTTTAGGCAGGGTGCAGGGCCCCTAACACCAACCATGGGTGGGGGTTTTGAAAAGTTTCCTAACAAAAACCATAGGCGGGGTGCAAGCCCCCAAAATAACCTGCTTAACGGGGTTTGCAAGTTCCAAACAAAAACCCCATAGGCAGGGTGAAAGCCCCTTTAAAATACCATAGGCAAGGGTGCAAGCTCCTAACGGGGCAACCTTTAGCCGGGTTTGAAAGCCCCTAAAAAAACCAACCATTGTGCGGGGTTTGCAAGCTCCTAACCCCCAACCTTAGGGGGGGGGTGAAGCCCCCAAAACCCCAACCATAGTGCAGGGTGAAGTCATAACGAAAACCATTGGGGGGGTTGAAAAGCTCCTAACGCAAAAATTTGCGAAGGGAAGCTGCCCCTCACCAACCTAGGCGGGTGCAAGTTTCCTAACAGCAACCATGCGCGGGGGCCCCCCCCCCCCCCCCCCCCCCCCCCCCCTAAAAAAGCTCCAACAGCAAACCATAGTGCAGGGTGAAAAGTTTCCTTTAACGAACCTTAGGCAGGGTTTTGCAAGCCCCATAACAAAAAACCATGGGGCCCGGGGTTTGAAAGGGCTTTAACAAAAACCTTAGTGCGGGGTTGCTGCAAGCCCCTTAACACCCAACCTTTTAGCCCCAGGGTGCAAGCCCCTAACAGAAAACCTTAGTGAGGGGGGCAAGCCCCCTAACCCAACCATTAGCCGGGGTTTGGGGGCAAAACCCCTGCAAAACCATGGGCGGGTGCAAGTCCTAACTAAAAAACCATAGGCAGGGTGCAAGTCCTAACAGAACATAGCCGGGGTTTGGCAAGCTATTGCAAAACCATGGGCCCCAGGGTGCAAGCCCCAAAAACAAAAACCCTTTAGTCGGGGTGCAAGCTCCTAACAGCAACCATAGTGCAGGGTGCAAGCTCCTAACACCAAACCTTTGGCGGGTGAAAGCTCCCTAACAGAAAACCATAGGGGGGGTTTCAAAAACCCCCCCCCCCCCCCCCCCCCCCCCCCCCCCCCCCCCCCCCCCCCCCCCCTCTGACAGCAAAACCATAGTGCAGGGTTTGGCCAAGCCTCTAACAAACCCATGGGTGCAGGGTGCAAGCTCCTAACACCAACCATAGCGCAGGGTGCAAGCTCCTGACAGCAACCATTAGGCGGGGGTTGCAAGGTCCTAACAGAAACCCCATAGGGGGGCTTTGGGGGTTTGCAAGCCCCCTAACCCAACCATAGCGCAGGGTGAAAGTTTCCAAAACAGAAAACCCAATAGTGCGGGGGAAAAAAGTTTAAATTAAAACCCAAAAGGGCCATTAGTTTGGCCGGGGGGTGCGGGGCTCCTAACGGGAAAACCAGTATTTGGGGTTTTTGCAAGCCCCTAAACCCCAAACCCCATAGGCGGGTTGCAAGCCCTGACACCAACCCTTTAGCGCGGGTGCAAGTCCTAACACAACCCATAGCGCGGGGTTGCAAGCCCCCTGCAGAAAACCATAAGTGCGGGGGTGCAAGTCCTGACAGAAACCCTTTAGTGCAGGGGGAAAGCCCCTGCCAGCAACCCAAATGGGTGTGGGTGGGCTCCAAACCCCAAAACCATGGGTTGCAGGGAAAAAGGGCTCATAGCACCCAACCTTTTGCCGGGTTTGAGCCCCCAAAGCAACCCCCCAATAGCGCGGGTTTGAAAGTTCCTAACACCAACCTAGCGCGGGGTTTGCAAGCTCATGTGGGGAAGGGTGTTAAACCCAAAATAGGGGCAGGGTGCAACCCTTCCTTAAACCAACCATAGTGCAGGGTGCAAGCTCCTAACAGCAACCAATGGCCGGGGTTGCAAGCCCCTTTAAACCCAAGGCCAACCTTTAGCGCGGGGTTTGAAAGTTCCAAACACCAACCATAGCGCAGGGTGCAAGCTCCCTTAACAAAACCCCTTTTAGGCAGGGTAAAGGGCCCCCCTAACACCAACCATAGGAAAGGGTCCCAAGTACTAAAGAAAACCATAGTGCAGGGGGGAAAGCTCATAGAAAAAAACTTTAGTGAAGGGTGAAATCTCATGGGGAACCCAAACCCAAATAGTGCGGGGTTTGCAAGTTTCCTAAAACAGCAACCATAGCGCAGGGTGCAAGTCCAAACAGAAACCCTAGGGGGCAGGGTGAAAGGGCCCCTAACCCCAACCTTTTAGCCCCAGGGTTAAAAGTTAACAGAAAACCCATAGGGGCGGGGTTGGGCTCCTAACAGCAACCATAGTGCAGGGTGCAAGCCCCTTTTAACCCCAAAACCATAGCGAAAGGGTTTAAAGGGCCCCCCTAACAGAAAACCATAGTGCGGGGTTTGCAATTTATGCCCTTTCCCAAAAACAGAAAACCTTTAGTGCGGGTGTAAGCTCCTAACCCCAAACCATAGTGGGGGTTTCAAGACTTTAGCCAACCATAGCGCAGGGTCCCAAGCCCTCCCCTGGGGGTTGGTTAACACCAAACCATAGGGGCAGGGTGCAAGCCCCCTAACCCCCAACCTTTGGGCGGGGTTTGCAGCCCCAAAACAAAACCCTTAGCGCAGGGTGCAAGCTCCAAATCCCCAACCCCATAAGGCGGGTTTGGTCAAGCCCCTAAAAACAACCATAGTGGGGTTTGGGCAAGCCCCTTTAACCAAAAAACCCCATAGGGCGGGGTCCCAAGTTTCCTAACCCCCAACCCATAGCCCCGGGGGTGCAAGTCCTTTAAAACCCCAAACCCATAGCGCGGGGTTTGAAAAGGGTTTTCCCTAACACCAAACCCCATGGGCCCCGGGGTTTAAAAAGGGCCCTCCAAACCCCGGCAACCATAGGCAGGGGCAAGCTCCTAACCCCCAAACCATAGGCAGGGGAAAGGGGTGAAAGGGGAAAGGGGAGGGAGGACAAAGTACGGAATCACAGATGCACCCTAAAGTCATTCCCCAGTGGTAGAAATCCAATCTGCAGGGAACCCAAACATGACTCTCCCAAAGATGAATCAAACATGTTAGTTCCAATAGGTAAGTGCACAAGATGAAGGGGGTGACTGTGGTAAAGGGGGCCAAGTAAAATTGATCATTAGCGGGGGTTTTTTTTTCCCATACGGAAAACCAAATTTCAGGGAAGTTTTGTTGGTTATTAGGGTCTGGGGTCTTGTGGTCTTTTTGTATTGTACTAATACAACGTTATTGGGTTGGCAGTTATTGCTTGTGCGTCTTCTAGGTTCTTCTCATTGAAGTCTCTGACGCAGCTTGCCCCCTTTGGGTTTAAAATGGGAATTTTGTGCCCCCTTGTGCTTTATGTTTTAAGCGGTAATTTTGTTTTTGACCTTTTTCCTTCAGGGGCCCATTTTGTCCCAAAAGAGGATGAAAAGGTTTTGGGGGGGGGGAGCCCTTAGGAAACTTTTTTTTTTTCCCAGATATTATATTTTTTTTCTTTAATTTCGCCCTTTTTAAAAGGGAAGAGACCTCTGGGGGCATTTTTTGTACCGTCATTTTTCCCCTGGGGCTGATCAATTGGCACCGGTTATAGTGAAAATGCAGCCCCCGAGGTGCAGAGCTGATCTGAGTCTTGTTGGACCACAGCAGGAAGCTGGAAGGCTTGTGCCAGGAAAAAACCCACCACGGCGACTTCTGGCAAACAACTCAAAGAATGAGAATATCCCGCCTGACCTCAGAAGCAATGTTCAATCTCTATTATAAACAAGGCACAAGACCTCTCCTCACGGGTTTCCTACTCCACAGCAGGTTCAAGAGTTGTGGGTCCAAGACCTGGACTGTCTGACATTGATGGGGCATCCTAGCAATAAGCCTTCAGTGTCTGAACTGGGGCAACACCTGTAAGTGGCAAGACAAGGAAACTTTGTTATTCTCCTTATAACTATTGTTTTTGGAGCAACGGCACTAAAGACAGCTGTCTTACATAGCCACCTTTATAAAAAAGGATCCGAGGAAGTGAGAGATCAGCAAAAAGTACACCAGTGGGAAACTTGTTAACTATCTCAAGGCTGCTGGGACGATGGTCCCCCTCAGAAAACCATTGGGAACACATTAAAATCCTGCAGTGCCCGCAAGGTCCCCCCTGCTCAAGAAGGTGCATGTGCAGGCCAGTCTGAAGTTTTCCAATGAACACCTGTAGGCTTCTGGGAGTGATTGGAGGAAGGTGCTGGGGTCAAATGAGACAAACATTGAGCTCTTTCACATTAACTCAACTCGCCGTGTTTGGAGGAAGAGAAATGCTGTCCTATGACCTAAAAACAACGTCCCCTGACTGTCGGCCATGGAGGTGTGAAACATGGTGTTTGGGGGTGTTTCTACATTCTGCTAAGGGCACACGGACTACTCACTGCGCATCAAGGGATAGAATGGATTGTAGGCCATGAGGGGACCGTAAAATTCCTGAGTGACAACTCCTTTCCCACCACCTAGGACAATAAAAATGGGTGGTGGGCTGGTCTTCCAGCAAGACAATGACCCAACACAAACCAGCCAAGGCAACAAAGAGCGGCTCACAGAAGAAGTGAAATTAAAGAGGAACCAGTCACATAGTTTATGCCCCCCTGGCTGCCTACAGAACAAGCCAGTGTGTCAGACCTGCGTTTCCACGATGTGCCCTTATACTGGAAGATCTGCAGTTTTTCAAGTATTAGTGCTCAAATCTGCAGTTCTTCTCTCAAGGCAGAAAGGAGTCACCGAGTCATTTGAAACCCCACCCTACCTGAGGACTATCAATCCTCGGCGCCCCCACCTCCAACAGGATAAACCTATTACATTTGAATAGATAGAAGAACGTGAATAACTGCCAGTGGGCGGGGCTAGCTAACAGTTATTCACGTTTGTACCAAAATTCCTCATGTGTGCAAACCTCATCATCAACTACAATAAACCTCTGACTGCTGCGCTCACCAACAAGGGTTTTCCACCAAGTATTAGGTCTTGTTTGCCAGAGGATCAAATTCTTATTTCTCACTGCAAAATGCAAATAAATGTATATAATTTACACAATGTGATTTTCCGGATTTTATTTTGGATATTCTTTCTCTCAATGTTAATATTAACCTTCCCTTAAAGTTATAGACTGTTGCTGTCTGTGGGAAACTTACACAATCAGTGAGGGGTCAAATACTTATCTCCTTCACTGTACCTAGAATTATCCACAGAGTGGAGACCAGTATCTGAATAGATGAAAATGTAGATGATCTGGGATGTCAGGGCTGTATACCGTCTACCCCGACCAGAACCAACTATATATAGTCCGGCTCATTTCAGCGCTAAACGCGTGAGCTTCTATGGCAGCTCGTTCAGCGTGGACACCAGAGCTGCAAATGAAATGTACAGAGTTGAAGCCTATTTTGGGAATGTTTCCATAGAAACTTGTAAATGGCTCCTTGTGTCCTCCATGTAGCGGGGACTCATTACGGTATGAAGTTAGGAGCCTGGCAGATGCGGAGACTGTGCAGCCACTTCTTACCCAGTCACAGTCGTAAACCTGTCACATCAAATACAGAATCCTGACTGTTCTGGGGTTTGCATGGAGATATTAAGGCGATGACTTGAGCTACTTTCCTGCAGCTGCATTAGTGAGGTCTCTATTCCGTCTCCTGACGCTCTGCATCTGTATCTGCGGCTGAAGAACTGGTTCCCGGGGTTTTATTTTCAGGGAATTTAGAGAAGGAAATTGTAGAAGCCACAACACGGAGACGCGAACACCAGGATCTGGAGGGATAGGAATCCAAGACAGCAAAGGAACAAGGGTGTCAAAGAAGTGCCCCCTCCAGTGCCAGGGCTGTCTTATCCATTGGGGGTCCCAGGAGCATAGAGGGCCCGGGCAGTCAGAGCACCTGGATCCCTTGGTCAGAGCACTTTTTGCTGTTTGCACGCCCTCAGGATATCATCAGCTCCCTGCCCCACCAATTAGCCTTGTAGGTTGTGAGCTCCTTTCAGCCGTGCCTGGAGAGTTTTATTTTTTTTTCTATTCCAATACCAAGGCTTCTACCTATGTGGAGCTCTGCATACCTACTTACTGACCTGTGGCCCTAGCAGCCCACCTGGGGCCCTGCCTACCAGCCCACCTGGGGACCTGCATACCAGCCCACCTGGGGCCCTGCCTACCAGCCCACCGGGGGCCCTGCCAACCCACCTGGGGCCTTGCCTACCAGCCCACCGGGGGCCCTGCCTACCAGCCCACATGGGGCGCTGCCTACCATCCCACCTGGGGTCCTGCCTACCAGCCCACCTGGGGTCCTGCCTACTAGCCCACCTGGGGCCCTGCCTACTAGCCCACCTGGGGCCCTGCCTACTAGCCCACCTGGGGCCCTGCCTACTAGCCCACCTGGGGTCATGCCTACCAGCCCACCGGGGGCCCTGCCTACCAGCCCACCGGGGGCCCTGCCAACCAACCCACCTGGGGCCCTGCCTACTAGCCCAAATGGGGCGCTGCCTACTAGCCCATATGGGGCCCTGCCTACCAGCCCACCTGGGGTCATGCCTTCCAGCCCACCGGGGGCCCTGCCAACCAACCCACCTGGGGCCCTGTCTACCAGCCCACCTGGGGCCCTGCCTACCAGCCCACATGGGGCGCTGCCTACCAGCCCACCTGGGGTCCTGCCTACCAGCCCACCTGGGTCCTGCTACTAGCCCACCGGGGGCCTGCCACTAGCCCACATGGGGCGCTGACAAACTAGCCCACATGGGGGCCACTGCCCACCAGCCCACCTCGGTCCCTGCCTACCAGCCCACCTGGGGCCCTGTCTACCAGCCCACCTGGGGCCCTGCCTACCAGCCCACATGGGGCGCTGCCTACCAGCCCACCGGGGGCCCTGCCTACCAGCCCATCTGGGGTCCTGCCTACCAGCCCACCTGGGGCCCTGCCTACCAGCCCACCTGGGGTCCTGCCTACCAGCCCACCGGGGGCCCTGCCTACTAGCCCACATGGGGCGCTGACTACTAGCCCACATGGGGCCCTGCCTACCAGCCCACCTGGAATCCTGCCTACCAGCCCACCTGGGGTCCTGTCTACCAGCCCACCGGGGGCCCTGCCAACCACCCTCCTGGGGCCCTGCCTACCAGCCCACATGGGGCGCTGCCTACCAGCCCACATGGGGCGCTGCCTACCAGCCCACATGGGGCGCTGCCTACCAGCCCACATGGGGCGCTGCCTACCAGCCCACCTGGGGTCCTGCCTACCAGCCCACCTGGGGCCCTGTCTACCAACCCACCTGGAGTCCTGCCTACCAACCCACCTGGGGCCCTGCCTACTAGCCCACCTGGAGTCCTGCCTACCAGCCCACCTGGAGTCCTGCCTACTAGCCCATATGGGGCCCTGTCTACCAGCCCACCTGGGGCCCTGCCTACCACCCACCGGGGCCCTGCCTAAAGCACCCACTCGAGGGTCATGCCTAACAGCCCACCTGGGGTCATGCCTAACAGCCCACCTGGGGTCATGCCTACCAGCCCACCGGGGGCCCTGCCAACCAACCCACCTGGGGCCCTGCCTACTAGCCCACATGGGGCGCTGCCTACCAGCCCACCTGGGGTCCTGCCTACCAGCCCACCTGGAGTCCTGCCTACCAGCCCACCTGGGGCCCTGTATACCAGCCCACCTGGGGCCCTGCCTACCAACCCACCTGGGGGCCCTGCCTACTAGCCCACCGGGGGTCCTGTCTACCAGCCAACCTGGGGCCCTGCCTACCAACCGACCTGGGGCCCTGCCTACCAGCCCACCTGGGGTCCTGCCTACCAGCCCACCTGGGGACCTGCCTACCAGCCCACCTGGGGCCCTGCCTACCAGCCCACCAGGGGACCTGCCTACCAGCCCACCTGGAGTCCTGCCTACCAACCCACCTGGAGTCCTGCCTACCAACCCACCTGGCGCCTTGCCTACCAACCCACCGGGGCCCTGCCTACCAGCCCACCTGGGGCCCTGCCTACCAACCCACCTGGGGCCTTGCCTACCAACCCACCTGGGGCCTTGCCTACCAACCCACCTGGGGCCTTGCCTACCAACCCACCTGGGGCCTTGCCTACCAACCCACCTGGGGCCTTGCCTACCAGCCCACCTGGGGCCCTGTCTACCAACCCACCTGGGGCCTTGCCTACTAGCCCATATGGGGCCCTGCCTACCAGCCCACCTGGAGTCCTGCCTACCAGCCCACCTGGGGCCCTGCCTACCAGTCCCTGGAGCCTTACTTATCTGTAGCCCTACCTGCTGGTGACTTACCAATCTGCCTAATGGGGGACCTGACTACCTGTCTAAGGGAGGCTTGGCCTGGTGTAGTGTCATGGCTCAGTGCACAGCTTTGCTCAGCCCCATCCAGTGCACCAGCCTGTGTTATCCACATGCCGCTGTGATAGGGTTGCAGCGTGGGGTATGAAGAGTTCTTTCGGATTCTGAGGGAACTGGGGGGTTTGCAGTGAGTTGGGCCCTTGTTATTATTCTCTTCACAGCACACATCAAAGGTAACAGGTTCCACTGTAGGGCAGTTTAACAGGCTTTATTCAAGTCCATTCTCCCTTCAGTAACTTCATCAAACACCAATGATAACAGCAATGCAAATGGCTCCTGGCATTCACACAGTTTAACTGCTAACAGTGGGGTAAAAGCTCACAGATACCTGGGGGTTTCACCAGTCATATCCTGTCACTCCTGACTGTGATTCCCTGCTGCTCTCTTAAATGGTGTGCATTGGCTGCAGCATACACACAGGATTCTGTCTTTATGTCTCTCACTTCTTCTGTGTCCTTCACCTGTCTCATAGGACCTAAACTACCCAGAATCCACTCCTCCAATGGTTTTCCCAAAGAAACCCTTCTGTCTCCTCCCCTTTTTCTAGCATGCACAACACTGGGTTTTGACTGTTCTAGTCCTCTGCTGTACAACCAACCATGCTGTGGCTGGTATTTTCTGGCGCCCTCTAATGGCCAAAGGGAAATAAGTAAACTAATTTACACTTGATAAGAACAGTGACAGTAGAGCTTACCCCGGGTCACACCTGATCTGATGCAGCACAGAGATCTATTCCCCGAGGAGCCACCATCCTCCCTGCCCATCACCCGAGAGCTGCCTACTTATCACATTTATTAACAAGAGCAAATTGAAAGCATCATCCCAGTATTACACGAGATCAGATTTCACAGTTTGTCCCAAGTTTGACCAGAAGAGAAAGCTCCAAATGGTAACGGCAGACAATGGAGCGGGATGACCTCATCCAATCACTGACAGCAGCGGTGACTCTAGAACCAGAAGAGAACACTCCAAGTGGTAACGTCAGACAATGTTAGCCAATAAAACTAGATCCCAGTTTTGCCTTCATTCTCTGGTTTCGTTGTGTCAGTCTTGCAGTGCTTTTGTTCTTCTAAATTTTAGTGAGTTCTCCTTGATTTGTTCTGTACTGTTTGGCTAGCTAAGGGTCAGTGGTAGGGATATCTCTGGGATGGAATAGAGCTGAGGTTCTGGTGTTAGGGTCAGCATAGCAAAGGTTAGTGTAGAGATATCTTCAGATATGGAATAGATGCTGGAGGTTCTGGTGTTAGGGTCAGCATAGCTAAGGACAGGTAGGGATACATCAGGATGGAATAGAGCGGAGTTCTGGTAGGGTCAGCTAGCTAAGATCAGTGGTAGGATATCAGATAGGAATAGAGCTAGGTCGGTTTGGTCAGCATAGCTAAGGATCAGTGGTAGGGATATTTCAGATATGGAATAGAGCAGCGGTTCGGTGTTAGGTCAGCATAGCTAAGGGACAGTGGTAGGATATCTCAGGGATGGAAATAGAGCTGGAGGTTCTGGTGTTAGGGTCAGCATAGCTAGATCAGTGGTAGGAATCTCAGATATGGAAAGCTGGATGTTCTGTTATCAGCATAGCTATGGACAGTGTAGGGAATCTCATATGAATAAGCTGGAGGTTCTGTGTTAGGTCAGCATACTAAGGGACATGGTAGGGATATCTCAGGATGGAATAGGGCTGGGTCTGAGGGGTCAGCATTAGGCAAGTTCTTAGAAACAGATTTAGGGAATGCTCGTTGTTGGAGTCAGGTATTGTTTGGTTTCTTGCTTCTAGATTCAAGTCATTTATCATTGCATTGCCCTTGTCATAGTCCATCTTACCGTCCATCATCTAATGATAAGTCCTTATATTTGATAGACTATTCATGTTACTTGCATGCGATTGCTGATTGGCTTCATCCCATTCTAAGTTTTGTTGCCAGTGTTGACCAGTCTATAACTTTTGCTCGGGAACCAATCAAATGCGTTGGAAAAATGATTGGATACAATATAATGTCCTGCATGTAGACCTGATGCTGAGGTCCTTCCTCATGACTGAATACGCACTAAATATGGACACCAGGGGTGTGCAAAGTTTGGTATGAGTTGTAGCTCTATAGTTATAAGCACATATACTGTACATGATGATGTCCTGATCAGGGGTAATGTTCATCACAAGGTATTATGGGAAAAGAGCTGAAAGCTCAAGTGCCCTCTATTGATTAATAAATCCTCAATTTGCTTGTGACTCACTGAGTCTTTAGAAGCAAAAGGATGTCACCCGAGCCAGTGCTGCTCAATCTGCAGACAGCGGTTTCGTGGTTTTTGCCCCTCCTCAGTGCAGAGCAGAACGATACTGGCTGGCTGGGTGTGAGGCAATGAGGCAATTGCTTGATCCAACAATGGCCTGAGGAGTGTAAATATTATTAGCAGAACCTGAGAGGTATGAAGAAAGCTGAAAACCTCCCCCAGTGCAGAAAAAGATGAACCCATTCTCCTTTCATGTATTGCTGTTGTCATTGCCCTGTCAGTCAGGACTAATCTTCATCTAGGCCTGTGCAGAGAACATTACAGCGATCATTATGTCCTTACCTACTGTTGGTGATAAGACAACACGCAGATTACCTCTTCTGCTCACAGCAGCAGTAAAGTGTGATTTAAAGTAATAATCCACTTTGCTGATCCTATCTTTTATGTATCCCTTTGTCATTCCCTACAGTCTAAGTGTAATCATATCTAGCCCTTTCCATGGAACAATAGTGCTATTGTTAGGTCATTACCTACTTTTTGTAATGAGACTACTTGCAGACAAGCAGCAGCTGCAGTAAAGTGAGACTAGTCTGCTCTGCTAATCCTATGCTTTCATGTATTGCTCTTATCACTGCAATAATTTAATCTATCACTGTCCAAAGAACAATACAGCGACCATTCTATCATTATCTACTAATTATAATGAACTACATAGAGACACTGTAAGCAGCAGCTGCAGTAAAGTGGATATTATCCACTCTGCTGATCTTATTCTTTTATGAATTCTTTCTTGCCATTGCCATATCAGTCTAGTCTAATCTTGTCTATCCCTTTCAAGAGAACAGCAGAGCTATCATTAGGTCATTACCTACTATTTGTAATGAGAATTCTTGCAGATACAGTGGGGAAAGTAAATATTTGATACACTGGTGGTTTTGTAAGTTTTCCCACCTACAAGGAATGGAGAGGGCTGTTATTTTTCACTTCAACTGTGAGAGACAGAATCTAAAAAAAATCCAGGAAATCCCATGGTATGAATTCTAAATAATTAATCTGCATTTTCATGCACGAAATAAGTATTTGATACAATAGAAAAACAGAACTTAATATTGGGTACAGATACCTTTGTTTGCAGTTACATAGTCGGACGCTTCCTGTAGCACTGATTTTGGCCTCCTCCTCCATACACATCTTCTCCAGATCTCTCAGGTTTCGGGGTGGTCGCTGGGCTACATTGAGTTTCAGCTACCTCTACAGATTTTCCACTGGGTTCAGGTCTGGAGACTGGCACGGCCACTCCAGGACCTTGAGATGCTTCTTAAGGAGCTGCTCCTTAGTTGCTGTGTATTTCGGGTCATTGTACTGCTGGAAGACCCAGCCCGACCAATCTTCAATGCTCTTACTAAGAGAAGGAGGTTGTTGGCCAAAATCTGGCGATACCTGGCCCCATCCATCCTACCTTCACTACGGTGCAGTCCTGTTCCCTTTGCAGAAAAGCCTCCCCAAGTAGCAGTTGCAGTAAAGTGAGACTAGTCTGCTCTGCTCATCCTGTACTTTCATGTATTGCTCTTGTCACTGCCCTCTCTATCTAGTCTAATTTTATCTCTTCCTATAAACAAAACAAAAGAGCTTTATGACAGCGAGACACGGACAAGAATTTATATGTAATGTTAAATTGCACAGGACTCCCAAAATAAAATCATATTCTATGAAGCTATTAGAAGGTAAATTTTGTCCCGCAGAATAAAAGCCCTCATGTGAGAAATAACAACGTTATGGCTCTGGGGAGGCGCGGAGGGAAACCGAACCTGACGCACGGCAATGGGCTGCGGCGCGCAGGGGTTCACCCTTCCTCTCTGGGCTCCGTCCTGATTTCCACAATCTTCTATTTCATCTTTTTGCACCGAGAAAACTTTCCACAAGAACAGAACGGGGAATGAAAGGATGCGGCCGATTTCCTTATGTAATGTGCACTTTAATAACCCCCGCGTCCCGGTCCGCTGACACCGACGGAGGCAATTTCCAGATGTTCGGGGCTTTGATTTATTTGTGCGACGTGACAGAACCTGTTGGCATGACAACTGCTTTCTCTTCCTCTGGCATTTTAACATTTTACAAGGACAAATGCACTTAAAAATAATTGGATTTGTTGTGTTTCCTGACATTTGTGCTTCACTATCAGCTCCGCATTTAAATATCAAAGCAGAACTCGACGCAAAGTTTGCATTTCTTCTCGGCCAAAGAATGTTTGAGATTCGTCATTTTACAAACACAACATCTAAAAATGGTACAAGATTGTTTAACACAGGAACGAGTGAAGCGGCTCCGGGCAGAGACGTCTGGACGGGCTGCGCCAAGGAAGTGCGGGGAGGGGAAACAGGTTTGGAGATGTCTAAAGCACATTTTCTGCAAAAAGATTATGTCACCAACAGTGACCCCCCCTCCATCAACTCTATGTCGGTGATAATGTAAAGATGTGGTGCGCAAAGGAACTGGGGACATCAGGCTTCCTGTAGGGTCTACTCGCGACTCTTCATAGCCTCCCATGCATCATGGAGGTGCAATACTCTTAGACACCAGTCTATGGCTCACAGCCTCGACCACCTGGACCAAGCAAGAGGAGCCTCTCTCACAGACTAACTGCAGTCCCCTAGCACTAGCTGCCGCTCCTAAGGCTCCTCGGGCATGTTCACACGACGGTTTTGGCCGCAGGTTCAGCCGCGGTTCCCATGGCCAAGCCCCGCCCTGCCCTAGCCGAAAACTCGCGTCTCCCAACTTGGGTTTGCGGTGCGGGCGCAGGGCGTGGTCGTGGCGCAAGTGGGGCGTGGTTTGGGGCGCGGCTTGTGGCGAGGGTTTGCCCCATGCAAATTAGTAGGCAGGGGTAAAACCGCGCCGCCGGCCACGCACAAGCCGCGGTGACACTCGCGCCAACACCGCGTGGCCGCCACGCTGAGGAATCCCTGTCAAGAATTGACAAGAGAGTTCTCAAACACGCGCGGCAAGGCCGCGGTCCTAAAGCCACAGCCGAACCCGCGGCGTGTGAATATTAACGCGGTTTCCCGTAGGAAACCATGTTAATAAATTGGGCGAGATTTGGACGTGGTTTTGGCCGTGGAAACCGCGTCGGAATCTGAGGCCATAACCTCGTTCAAATCCGTCGTGTGAACAGGGCCTTCTAGCCATGGGTGGCATGTGCTTTCCCGCAATCCTTGTGCACCAAAATCTTGTACCATTTTAAGATATTGTGTTTGTAAAATGACGAATCTCAAATATTCTGTGGCCGAGAAGAAATGCAAACTTTGCGGAGAGGTCACTTGGTGACTGGCATGGGGGCAACTCTCTCTCTCAGGTGCACTTCCCATATGCACCTCCACCTTCCAGAAGCCCTCGTCCTGTTCAGCACGGTCACCACCTTCTCATTCCCTATTGCCAGTCCCAGGTCAGCCCCAATCCCCTAGGAACATGCTACTCTATGCTGCACCTGCCGGCCAGCTTCTCAGACCAATCAGCCGATGTGCTTCTCAGCTTGCTGACAGTTTCCTCCTTTCCTTATCCTCTGCCTTTCTTTCTCTTTTTCTTTGCTCTTTATCTAGTCTAGGTCTCTCTCTCTTTGGCTCTGTGAGTTTCCTCCTCTACACTTAGGCCTGCCCTTGCTCCACCGCCGGCTGGTGTGCAGGTACAACACTCCACTACCAGAACTGAACTCTCTGCATAGCAGACTCCCCACACACCTGGAACACCTCTCTTCTCATTCCATGGGGTCTCTGGTACCTCCTGAGTGGCTGCAAGCAACCTGTGACACCAGTATCTCCTGATGGGCTGCCAGTGACATGTGACACCGCTATCTCCTGATTGGCTGCAAGCAACATGTGACACCGCAATCTCCTGATTGGCTGCAAGTGACATGTGACACCACTATCTCCTGATTGGTTGCAATTGACATGTGACACCGCTATCTCCTGATTGGCTGAGAGCAACATGTGACCGCTATCTCCTGATTGGCTGCAAGCGACATGTGATACCGCTATCTCCTGATTGGCTGCAAGCAACATGTGACACCGCAATCTCCTGATTGGCTGCAAGTGACATGTGACACCACTATCTCCTGATTGGCTTTCAAGTGACATGTGACACCGCTATCTCCTGATTGGCGCAAACAACATGTGACACCACTATCTTCCTATGGCTGCAAGTGACATGTGACACCGCTATCTCCTGATTGGCTGCAAGCAACATGTGACACCGCAATCTCCTGATTGGCTGCAAGTGACATGTGACACCACTATCTCCTGATTGGCTGCAAGTGACATGTGACACCGCTATCTCCTGATTGGCTGCAAGCAACATGTGACACCGCAATCTCCTGATTGGCTGCAAGCAACATGTGACACCGCAATCTCCTGATTGGCTGCAAGCAACATGTGACACCACTATCTCCTGATTGGCTGCAAGTGACATGTGACACCGCTATCTCCTGATTGGTTGCAATTGACATGTGACACCGCTATCTCCTGATTGGCTGCAAGCAACATGTGACACCGCTATCTCCTGATTGGCTGCAAGCAACATGTGACACCACTATCTCCTTATTGGCTGCAAGTGACATGTGACACCGCTATCTCCTGATTGGCTGCAAGTGACATGTGACACCGCTATCTCCTGATTGGCTGCAAGTGACATGTGACACCGCTATCTCCTGACTGGCTGCAAGTGACATGTGACACAGCTATCTCCTGATTGGCTGCAAGTGACATGTGACACCGCTATCTCCTGACTGACTGCAAGTGACATGTGACACCGCTATCTCCTGATTGGCTGCAAGCAACATGTGACACCACTATCTCCTGATTGGCTGCAAGTGACATGTGACACCGCTATCTCCTGATTGGGTGCAATTGACATGTGACACAGCTATCTCCTGATTGTCTGCAAGCAACATGTGACACCGCTATCTCCTGACTGGCTGCAAGTGACATGTGACACCGCTATCTCCTGATTGGCTGCAAGTGACATGTGACACCGCTATCTCCTGATTGGCTGCAAGTGACATGTGACACCGCTATCTCCTGACTGACTGCAGGCGACATGTGACACCGCTATCTCCTGATTGGCTGCAAGCAACATGTGACACCGCTATCTCCTGATTGGCTGCAAATGACACTGGACACTAGTGCTCAAAACAGGTGCTCAGTTATCATCACACACAAATACCAGACACCAGAGCACTATTCAGGGGGTCTCACATCCGACATGACCATGGAGCCTTCAGCTGCATCACATTACACATCTCTGGGCCTCAGTAGTCGATATCAGGGAATATTCGAGCATCTGGGTCACTGAGACAGTGCGGGTCCTCAGGCAATGGACCCCAGAGAGGAGGCCTCATCCCTACTTGGAGAGATAACTCTTGGCTGGAGACCCTACGATTAGGAAGATAATAGCAGGAGGTCTCCAGACAGTGGACCCCAGAGAGGAGGCCCCATCCCTACTTGGAGAGAACTTCTGACTGGAGACCCTACGATTAGGAAGATAAGAGCAGGAGGTCTCCAGATAGTGGACCCCAGAGAGGAGGCCCCATCCCTACTTGGAGAGAACTTCTGACTGGAGACCCTATGATTAGGAAGATAAGAGCAGGAGGTCTCCAGATAGTGGTCCCCAGAGAGGAGGCCCCATCCCTACTTGGAGAGAACTTCTAAATGGAGACCCTACGATTAGGAAGATAATAGCAGGAGGTCTCCAGACAGTGGACCCCAGAGAGGAGGCCCCATCCCTACTTGGAGAGAACTTCTGACTGGAGACTCTACAATTAGGAAGATAATAGCAGGAGGTCTCCAGACAGTGGACCCCAGAGAGGAGGCCCCATCTCTACTTGGAGAGAACTCCTTACTGGAGACCTTACGATTAGGAAGATAATAGCAGGAGGTCTCCAGACAGTGGACCCCAGAGAAGCATCTCCATCACTACTTGGAGAGATAACTCTTGGCTGGAGACCCTACGATTAGGAAGATAATAATGGTGGGGGGGGAGTCTCGGCTCCCATTGTCCTCCTTGCACCACTTCTACTCTCCCATGTCCTCTATGTTTCGGTTGTGCTCTCCTCCTGGGTCGCCTCAGGTTATCACATTCAGGATTTGTTGTATCTAGAGATTTCTCCCAGTTGGGTCACTGCAATCTTCCAGGACGATGAGAAATCCTTAGATTTGGGATGTAAATAGGAAGATGCTTGTGGACAAGGGAGTGTTTCCCTGTAATCCAGTCGGCCTATTCCCTGAGCCAGTGACTCCACAAGGGCCCCGGGGCCACTCGCACTGCTCTGGCCTATAGCATGCGAGATGCCGTGGATCTGACTATGCGAATATATGGAGGCGGAGGACACCTGGAGACAGCGCTCACTAAGGCTGTGGGACCTCTCCTGAGTTTATAGGACGTGAAATCTAAAATGACCGATGTAGCAAAGATAAACCTGACAGATTGTGCACCAGGATCTCACCGCACAGAACCTTACTGTCACGGATGCCCCTGCGACCCTCGTCCCGGGTCGCAGGCGCATCCGTGCCCCGACTCCGAGCGGCGCCCCGTCCCGCACCTCGGGTCCGGGGGGTCCGCTCATCCCGCGGGCCCGGGTCCCCAGTGACTTACCCGGCCTCGCTCCTGCCCGTCCGTCTCGGCTCTCTTGGCGTGCGCGGGCGCCGCCCCCTTAGGGAGCGCGCGCCCCGGCAGTCTGAAGATTTAAAGGGACAGTGCGCCGGTAATTGGCCATTGCCGGGCACTGCTCCTATTTTAGCCACCTCTTCCCAGTGGCCTTTTGCCGGATCTTTAGTGCACATGCCTTTGGGAAAGCGTTCCAGAAAGCCCTTGTCTTGCCTACCGGTACCGAACCCTTTTGCTTACGTTTACCGACCACGATCCTTGCCGCCTGCCCCGACCTTCTGCCTGTCTACGTTCACGAATCACCCCGCCTGCCCTGACCTTCTTGCCTGTCCCGACTACGAGCCTGACTCCCGATTCTGAAACCTCGCCACCCTTGGCCGCCACCGCAGGCAAGCCCCCCAAAGGGGTTTAGTGACCTGGTGGACTCCCGCCGCAGCAAGTCCATCCCGCTTTGCGGCGGGCTTCTGGTGAATACCGGGACCCACTTAGACTCCACTCCCTGGTGTGGGCTTACTCCATCGCCTGCGTTGGTCCAGCGGATCCACCACAAGACCGTTCCAGTTAGCTCCGGACATGGATCCCGCCAAGGCGTCCTTCCCGGAGCGTCGCCAAAATATCACCACCGTCGTGGTCAAACAATCAAACAGATCACGCAGCACGCACAGCACTCGAGCAGCTCTCCTCCATGATACAGCAGCTCATCGCCACTCAGCAGCAGCAGTCGGCTTGCAGTGGTTCCCCCGGGACAGTCCGTTACAGTTGGTCCTAAGCTCCGCTTGGCTATGCCGACAAAGTTCGACGGGGACCCTAAGGCCTCAGGCTTCTCCCCCAGTGCTCCCTTCATGTGGAACTTATGGCTGGTCAGTTCCCTTCGGAAAGATCCAAGGGGGCCCCTTCGTGGTCAGTCTCCTCTCGGGTAAAGCCTGGCCGGGGGCAACTCCTCTTGAGACCGAGGCGATCCGGCCCACCGCTGACCTGGTGACATTTCTACAGAATTCCGTAGTGTCTTCGAAGGCCTGCCCGCGCGCTTCGTCCCCCGGAGACCCCCCTTTGAACCTGAAAACAAGGAACGCCTCCGTGGGAGACTACGCCGTGCAGTTCCGCCCACACTTGCATCGGGCTGGCTTGGAACGATTCAGCGTTGTGCCACTTTCAGGAGGGTCTCTCCAGCCAGATAAAAGGATGCCCTCGCCGCCCGGACCTTACGTCTTCTTTAAGCGAGCTCATCCATTTGCTAACCGGATTGAATATCCGCTTCACAGAGAGACGTGAGGAGCTCCCCAAGGGGCAAAAAACCAGTCCTACCACGCCGCCTGTCCCGTCCTGCTCCGGTGTTTCTACGGCCCCCACAGCCTCCTTCCCACCCAGCAGTGGAAAGAGGCCATACCTGTGGATAGAGCCCACCTGCTTCCGCGGGAACTTGACCAACGGCGTAAGGAAAACCTATGCTCTACTGTGGCAGCCCTGAACATCTCCTCAGGGGTTGCATACCCGCCCGCGGCGGCCCGGGGGACTAGCGCACCTAGGCTACTTGGGAGGCATCCCTAGGGGTGTGCATCCCTCTCCTCGTCTGAAACATACCCTCCTGGTCAGCACGAAGCCGGGCCCCCACTTTCAAGCTTCAGCCTTCCGGACCCCGGGTTTTCGGCTGGGAACTTCTTGGACACTGCCGTGGTGACTCAACACCAATCTTCCCGTGGTTCTCCGGGAAAGAGACCCCTATCCATCTCCTCCGTCAGTGGGGAGATCCTCAGCGATCTAGTCCGTTACCGAAACGGAGCCACTTTTCCCTTCAAATTGGAGCACTGCATAAAGAGGACTGTCATTCTATTGTTACCCCGGTCTTCCTCGCCCATCCTATTGGGTTCTTCCGGGGCTGCAGCAACATCCCCCGGTGCTAGACGGGCCCAGACGGGCGAATTTTTTGCGAGGGGGTCCAGAGTGTCGGCCCTCGCTGTTTGGTGGCACCTCGCCCGGTGCTTACCGCTTCTCCGGTACCGTCTAAGCTCTAGCGGGTCTCCCCGCGCATATCGTGAGTTTTTGATGTCTTTTCGAGAAGCAAGCAGAGCCCTTGCCGCCACATCGCCCCATATGATTGCCCGATTGATCTTCTGCCCGGTCCCAGCCCTCCTCGGGGCAGAGTCTACCCCTTATCCGTTCCTGAGACTCAAGCCAAAGTCTGAATACATCGGGAAACTCTACAGAAAGGATTTATTCGAAAGTCCTCCTCTCCCGCGGGAGCAGGATTCTTCTTTGTGGAAAAGAAGGCGGCTCCCTACGACCCTGCATCGACCCCGGGGTTCTGAACAAGATCCACGGTAAAAAACCCGGGTACCTTTACGTTGATCACGGAATATTCGACCGTCTACGGGGCCCGCAAGGGTCTTTTCCAAGCTGGATCTGAGAGGGGGCCTACAATTTGGCCCGATCCGCAAGGGCGATGAGTGGAAGAGGGCCCTTAAAACCCAGAGACGGCCACTTCGAGTACCTGGTGATCCCTTTCGGACTCTGTAATGCGCCTGCCGTCTTCCAGGAGTTCGTTAATGATGTCTTCAGGAATCTTCTCTATACCTGTATCGTGGTCTACCTGGACGACTTTCCTGATATACTCCCCTGATTTGAGACTCACCGCCTTCACGCCCGGGTCAAGTGCTACAGCCCCTACGAGCTAATCATTTTGTATGCCAAATTAGGGAAGTGCCTCTTCCATCAAGTCAGCCTTCCTTCCTGGGTTATATTATCTCAGACCAAGGGCTACGGTTTGGACCCAGCCAAGTTGTCACCCGTATTGCAATGGCCACGCCCGGGTGGGCCTGCGGGCCATACAACGGTTCCTGGGCTTCTGCAACTTCTACCGGGCAGTTTATTCCCGCACTTCTCCATGCTGGTGGTCCCATTGTGGCCTTTCGAGGAAGAACGCCAATCCACGGAGCTGGCCTTCCGAGGCCGAGGAAGGTTCACCAAGCTAAAAAACGGCCTTTGCCTCTGCGTCCATCCTGTCGCGGCCGGGACCCAGCAAAAACCCTTTCTCGCTTGAAGTAGATGCCTCATCGGTAGGCGCTGGAGCAGTCCTCACGCAAAAAGGGGCCCACAGGAAAAAACAGTCACTTGTGGTTTCTTTCTAAAACCTTTTCACAGGCGGAGAGTGAAATTACACCATTGGAGATCGGGAATTATTAGCCATAAAACTGGCCCTGGAAGAATGGCGAAAATTTGCGGGAAAGGGGGCCCGGCACCCCATCTGTATCTTCTTCGGATCATAAAAACCTCCAGTCCCTCCAACTGCCCAGCGACTTAATTTCCACGTCAGGCTAGGTGGTCGCTTTTCTTCTCCGTTTTAAATTTTCGTTTTCATTTCCGCCCTGCCGAGAAAAACGTGAAGGCAGATTGCCCTCTCCCGTGCCCTCCCCCACCTGGTGGGTGAAGAAGCGATCCAGAGCACATAATTCCTCCGGAACGCCTTATCTCCGCAGCCCGGGTCTCCTCCGGAACGTCCCACCGAGGAAGACATTTGTCCGCCCTGCGCTCTGTAGGCGTATCCTGAAGTGGGGTCACTGCTCGCTGGTGGCCGGGCACCCCGGTGCCCACAAAACTTTCTCCTGATTTCCCGGTACTATTGGGGCAGGACCTTGCTAAGGACGTTAAAGAGTTCGTCCAGGGCCGTGTACCCCCTTGTGCTCGCAACAAGGCTCCTCGCCACAAGCGGCAGGGCTCTCTTGCAACCCACTGCCCATCCCTACGCAACCATGGTCTCACGTAGCGAGGACTTCATAACCGACTACCCCGGTCGTCCGGTAATCCCTTTGTGTGGGTGGGGGTTTAGCCCGGTTTTCTAAAATGGCACATTTTGTCCCCTTGCAGGTCTGCCTTCGGCCCCCGTGCCTGGCCGAGCTATTTTTTCTCCACATTTTTCGTCTGCACGGTCTCCCTCTCCAAATCATCTCTGATCGGGGGGTTGCAGTTTGTTTCTAAATTTTTGGCGGGCCCTTTTTGCGCTAAATTTCCAGGTGAAGCTTGACTTCTCCTCGGCTTACCACCCTCAACGAATGCCAGGTGGAGAGATGAATCAAGTTCTGGGATGTTACCTGCGCCACTTGGGTTGTCTGCACGCAAAATGACTGGGCCAACTTACTTCCTTGGGCGGAAATTTCCGTATAATTCCCTAGCAGTCAAAATTTCCGCGGGTGCCTCCCCCTTCTACGTTGTGTACGGCTTACATCCCCGCCCCCTCTCCCACTAGTATCCTCATCCGAGGGTCCCAGTGCTGACACTCTGGTCCAGGACATAGGGACCGTTTGGTTCCTACCCGCCAATCCCTGCTCCGTGCGTCTGAACCGCATGAAGGCGCAGGCAGATAAAAGAAGAAGCCCTCCTCCTGTCTTCTCCCGGGGTGAAAAGGTGTGGCTGTAAGCCAGATATGTATGCCTCAAAATCCCCTCCTAAAAACTGGGACCCCGATTTGTAGGACCCTTCAAGGTACTTAAGCGCAAAAACCAGGTGTCCTATAAACTCCGGCTCCCTCCTACCATGCGTATCCCGAACCCCTTTCATGTCTCACTACTAAAACCTCTGGTCCTTAATCTTCTCTCAGAAGGCAGTCCACCCTCCGTCTGTGGCTGATCCCGCTAATGTCTTTGTGGTTTAAAGAAATCCGGGGAAATGAGAGGGACTAGAGGGAACGTTATTTTCTAGTTGACGGGGAAGGGGTTCGGGCCCGAGGAAAAAATCGTGGGAGCCGGAGGAGAACATCCTGGCCCCGCAGCATTATTCAAAATTTCTCCACTCTAAAAGAAGGGGGGACCCAAGGGGGGGATACTGTCACGGATGCCCCTGCGACCCTCGTCCCGGGTGCAGGCGCATCCAGCCCCGGGACCCCGAGCGGCCCCCCCGTCCCGCACCTCGGGTCCGGGGTCGCTATCCCGCTTGCCCGGGCCCCCCAGTGACTCACCCGCCCCGCTCCTCCCCGTCCGTCTCAGTCTCCCGGCTCAGGGGGGCGCCGCCCCTTAGGGAAAGCGCGCGCGCCGCAGTCTGAGATTTAAAGAGACAGTGCGCCGTAATTTGGCCATTGCTGGGCACTGCTCCTTTTTTAGCCAGCCTCTTCCCAGTGGCCTTTGCCGGATCTTTAGTGCACATCCCTATGGGAAAGCGTTCCAAACCCTTTGTCTTGCCTACCGTTGTACCGAACCCTTTTGCTTACGTTTACCGACCACGATCCTTGCCGCCTGCCCTGACCTTCTGCTGTCTACGTTCACGAATCACGCCGCCTCCCCTGACCTTTTGCCTGTCCCCGACTACGAGCCTGACTTCCGATTCTGTACCCCCGCCTACCCTTGGCCGCCCGCAGGCAAGCCCCGCCATGGTAGTGACCTGGGGGGACTCCCGCCGCAGCAAGTCCATCCCGCTTTGCGGCGGGCTCTGGTGAATACCGGGACCCACTTAGACTCCACTCCCTGGTGTGGGCTTACGCCATCGCCTGCGGTGGTCCAGCGGATCCACCTCAAGACCGTAACACTTACCACCACTTTTTCACTGAGTTTCAGGGGATTTCATTGTGATCAAAGGACAGATATTTGGAAAGTCAAGACCCTGAGGGGCTGCTCCCACCACAGACCTCAGTGGTGTATTGTATTTGGGGGGCCTTACAGTCTAGCAGGGTGGCGGTCCCTCCCGCATTCTTTCTGGGCCCGGCTACAGTCCTCACATAGAAATAACCCGGTGTCCATTCTTACTGTTAATAATTCCAGCTGCGGTGTTTACGGCAATGGCTGGCAAAGCGTCCCGGGCCCCAGGGAACCTCCGTCAGGATCCATTATCTATGAAATGGAAACAGCAAATATGACACAGAAAAGGTGGAAATGCTGAGTGTGAGGGGCCACATTGTCCCTACCGTATAGTGAACACATGTAAAGTGAACAAAGATGATTGTAATAGAAAAGTACAGTGACAGCTGTGACACCTCTTAGCACACATGTGGTAGTGTCTGTGTGATGTCACCAAGGCAAGAACTGATTGGCCAACAGACACCTTGTGTTGACTGCTGTGACACCTCTTAGGACACATGTGTTAATGTCTGTGTGATGTCACCAAGGCAACAACTGTCAACAACTGATTGGCCAATAGACACCACATGGTGACAGCTGTGACACCTATTAGGACACAGGTGGCAATGTCCATGTAATGTCACCACTGAGGCCAGAAGGTGCATAGATATCATGATACACTCACAATAGCAGCCAATGGAGCCCAGTGCTCCCACTACTACCACAGTCCGGTGTCCCTTAGGTTCCGTCCCCTCTCTCCGGACTCTGTCCTGTTGGCCCCTAGAGCCCCGGAGGTCGGCGGCCGCCATGTTTATCTCACAGATGCTTTCCATAGATGCTGACGGATACAATGAGCTGCTTTATCCCACAGACTCGCAGCTTTCCTCCTATATTATCAGTGTTATTTCCATATTTTACTGTAACACCTTGGAAATCTTCCTTATCTGCTGCCGTCCCCCCTTCCAGGAGGTTCTCAGCCTCTCAGTCTAATCCGCTCTCCTGCTCAAATACCATGTTTACCCCCCCAGGGTAGATGAAATGCCTAATCTCTTCAGTTTCACAGGATCCCTGCACAGAAATGAAGCCGCATTGCATTGTTTCCTTATCAAAGCGCAGACCATCGCTAAGACCGACTCTTACAGATTACACCGGGCTGCGGAGCCACCCCCGCGGCCTGCCATCTGGGAATTGCTTTGGCGACAAAAAATGAGGTTTGCAAATCGTAGATGAGTGTAGCGCTCGACGGCGATGCGGCGAGAGCTGACCCCATGGAGCCATGACCGGGATGGGATAGATGGAAACCACTGAGGATCCCCAAGGATTAGGCACAGAGCGGACGCTAAAACCAACCTCAAACCCCTCTTACCGTTCAGGTCCAAGTCGCCGCGATCCTAGGAGTTCCGACCTCAAACCTCAACAACTAAACTGCCAACACCCCCACACACCGACTCCCTGCACCGTGCCCAAACGGCTGGTTAGCAGTACACCGGCTCCGGACTCCCCTAAGGGAAATAGTGCTGGCTTTTCCCATAGTATTTTGTCTCTTCAGGGGTCGATTCGCATGAACAAAGTCCCTGGCAGCGGTAAGAGAATATTGTCCATCCAACATCTGACCTATTACATGATGTACCTGGTAACTGTATATAGTATATACGGATGTCATAGTGTTATATAGTATAGACTTCTACTCAGTGACATTCACTCATGGTAGGTGGGAATACACTACTTGATCAATTTCGGCTCTAGAAACCTTCATTCTATTCTTGTAGAATACCCCGTAAAGCATGTATGGATGTTTTTAAATGTGGTCGGGGCTGGTGGACTTTTGTCTTTTTACGATTCCCCCTTTGAGGTGTCAGATTGCCCAGAGGCCATTTGGTCATTGTATATTGTAAACCTGGTGGGGAAGCAGATGGGAGATAACCCCACATTGGAAGGTATTTTTGGAGGCTCGGATGGACTTCAGTGAGTGGTCATGGAGGACACATGGGAACATTTAGGCCATCAGAGGTTCTGAGTCGCTTTGTGTTACTGAACTTGCATAGGACCAGTCTCTTCTCTGTGTATTATGGGTGTTCAGCACAAAGGCAGCTTTGGAGCAGGTTTGCAATTCAAAGAATAGAAAGTCCACGATCTTGCAACTCAAACCATAGGTTATCTTCAGCTTATAATGTAACAATTGTGAGATAATAGGTCCTCTTTCCAGGCAGGTGAGAAATACACATGAGCAGTCTCCCCGACCAGTGCAGGGGTCCTCAGGCTACACAGCGGCACAGCACGGGCAGCAAACAGCTTCTGGTTACAGGTTCAGAAACTTCCCCCCAGCGACCTGTCCGCTCCTCTATGTGCTGTCAGGCCCCCGGCTGAGTATGGGAGCGGCTTCCCATCTCAGGCTCTATGGTCGCTCCATAAAAACCCGGCCCGGATTACAGCGGAAATAAACTGCTCAGCAACAATAGTTGTCACTGGCACAAAGCTAATGTTTTTTTTTTTATATCAGCCACCTGTGTGATTGATACCTTCCATCCAATAATGCACCTTTGGCCCTTCTACAGTATAATAACATTACAGTGGACCTCATGGGCGATATGTCAGAACAGAGGCGCCTCCAGTTTTAAGGCGCATTAAGTCAGTGTATAGTGAATGAACCTGTCAGAAATCTGCTGTGTGGTCTACCCTGCATAGCATATCTGAGGCCTAATGTTAGGTTTCATTCACCTGGGCCGTCCTAGCGTATAATGCGCTTAGTTTTGGTGGACGACAGTTCATTTATATAGAGAATAGTGCGTCAACAGTTTTTTGGTGCAAAATACACAAAAAAAAGGCACAACCCTGATGGGACCTGCCGCCCTGTGTGTATATAGATATTCTGAGTGTGTATATAGTGTAATAACATTACAATAGACCGCATATGTGTACAGATAGTGTGAGACTCACACGCGTCCAGCCGCCATCTTGGACAGTCTCAAGGCGTCTTTCGCTCACGGGATAGCTGTCCTTGATAGAATGTCAATAAGATAAAAACAGAGGGTGGCGCTCTTTTGGGGATAGTGCGTCTGTGCAGATGTGATAAAAGGGCTAGAAAGTAAAAATATCACCGGAAAGGATGTGCAGCTTATTTTAGAGGGACAACACAAATAAGCTCTGGTGGTCCTAACCGAGCCTCGAAACAAAAGCTGTGGTACCTCTCCCCGGGTGCCGACCCGGGAGTGGGCACAAGGTGAAGCACAAATTAAAATGGCCGACGCGCTCAATTTCAAGCAGAACCTCGTTGGTTTAAAAAGAGATGGGTTTAATAAAGAATCTTTATCCATTAAAAATTCGTGAAGGAGATTAGACTTTTGATGCTAAAGGGCTAACACCCCCTCCTCATTGCTCACCACAAAACGCCCTTTCTCCCGAACTGTGCTTGCCTCCCCAGATGATTAGTGTTACACATAGGAATGGTCCAACAGGGACCCCCAACAAAAAGACTCCCCAGACAGGCTGTGTTGTAAAACTGGGCCCCAGCCCAATTGCGTCTTGTCTACCACGGTCAGGATTCCATCTCCCCCCTAAAACAATAGCTCTCATGTTACCCAATCTCCTACTGGTTCCAGCTTCTCTCAGACCTTACGTGGTTAGAGCCTCTCATCAGCTCCTCTGTGCTCCACTGCCAGGAGGCAAGCCACATCCCCACCGATCACCTGGAGTACCAGGATTTTTATATCCTGTCCTGGAACATGGGAGCGGCCACCCACCCAAAGATATAGCCAACCCATAATAGCTGGGTATCAGCCATACTAGGTACACATGTCAGCAACCTACGGTTACTGACACAAAATAGCTCGATTCCCCACCAAGACCAAGTCCTCAGTGGCGCATCTACAGCAGGATACCTACTGTACTCCATCTAGTGGCAGAAACATGCGACCACCTAAGATCACTTCCACGATAGATAGATAGATAGATAACTAAATAGATAGATAGATAGATAGATAGATAGATAGATAGATAGATAACTAGATAGATAGATAGATAGATAGATAGATAGATAGATAGATAGATAGATAGGAGATAGATAGATAGATAGATAGATAGGAAATAGATAGGAGATAGATAGATAGGAGAGAGACATAGATAGATAGATAGAGAGGAGGTAGATAGGAGATAGATAGATAGGAGATAGATAGAGGGATAGATAGGAGAGAGATAGATAGATAGATAGGAGATAGATAGATAGGAGATAGATAGATAGGAGATATATAGATGAGATAGATAGATAGATAGATAGGAGATAGATATGAGATAGATAGGAGATAGATAGATAGATAGATAGATAGATAGATAGATAGATGGATAGATGATAGATATGAGATAGATAGATAGATAGATAGATAGAAATGAGATAGAAAGAGAGAGAGAGAGAGAGAGAGAGAGGAAGAGTAGATAAGATAGATATGGATAGATAGATAGATAGATAGATAGATAGATAGATAATAGATAGATAGATAGGAGATAGATAGGAGATAGATAGGAGATAGATAGATAGATAGATAGATAGATAGATAGGAGATAGATAGATATGAGATAGATAGAGGCATGGATAGATAGATATGAGATAGATAGGAGATAGATAGATAGATAGAGATAGGAGATAGATAGATAGATAGATAGATAGATAGATAGATAGATAGATTTTTGGTGTGTATGGAGAAGCAGATGCGTTCTATGCACGTGTCTCTATATGTACCAATGGCCGCTGCCACATGTGGATCTGGTGCTCTGTATACATTCAAGAGAAACTCTCTCACCCAGGTATCAACTCTTCCATTCCTCCTCTCTTCTCAGTTATCATCCCTTCTCACCCAGGAATGATCTCTTCCACCTCTCCTCCCCTACAACGAATCAGCTCTTCTACCTTTCCTCCTCACCCAGGTATCACCTTTTCCAGCTCTGACCCATTCCATGTATCATCTCCTCCATCTCCCCTCACTCAGGTAATATCTCTTCCACTTCTCTTTCCCTTCAAAGTATCATCTCTTTTACCTTTTCATCCCTCCCAGATCTTACCTCTTCCACCTCTGCTCCTCACTGATGAGGTATCATCTCATCCACCTCTCCTCTTTCCCCCTAAATCATCTCCTCCACCTCTTCCAGCTCTCCTCTTCACCCAGGTTATATCTCCTCCACCTCTCATTCAATAGCAAGTATTATCTCTTCCACTTCTCCTTCTCCTAGATATCATCTCTCCATCTATCCTCCTCACCCACATGTCATCCCTTTTATGTCTTAGCCTCACCCACAAATCATCACTTTCACCCCTCCTCTTCGCCCCGGTATCACCTCTTCCACGTCTCCTCCTCACCCCGTGTCATCGGTTTCACCTCTTCTCCTCACCCAGGTATCATCTCCTTCACCTCTCCTTCCTTAGTGTCATTGCTTCCACTTCTCCTCCCTTTCCAGGTATCATCGCCTTCACCTCTTCTCCTCACCAAGGTATCACCTCTTCCATCCCTCCTCCCCACCCAGGTATCATCGCCTTCACGTCTTCTCCACACCCTGGTATCATCTCTTCCGTTTCTTCTCCAATAAGTTAACCATATTTACCAATCTTTTCACTTCCAGAATTTTGGGCCTGATTTACATAAACTTCACCTCAAACACTGACATCTCCAACTGGGCCAGAGGCATTCCAGGGCAGATTGGAGCAGTTTGCATCGGTGGAGTTTAAATCTACTAGAATCTGGAGTAAAAAGTCCGGCAAGTATGCTTTAAGAGTTACAGCAGAATCAGTCAGCAGCCCTTACCCTCGACTTTCCTTTATCTGATTATGTGAGAGCCGAGGGTAACATATACTGACTGCTCATGCCATAAGTAAAACAGTATATGCTGCAGGTGTGGAGACGGTGTGGTGGGTACGAGAGCTTCCATTGTGGGAGGGCCAATGGAGTTGTGTGGTGGGCACCATGTGGCCTCTATATGGGTTATGCAGTTGCAGCGACTGCTGAGGTCATCGATCTGTGATCTGTTATTTTCAGAAACCTTCCGGGACAGAAAACCAATAAGAAGGAAGATACTTTGAATGTGAAACTAATGAGTCGCCTCGGTGCATGTAAAATAAGGGTGTGCAGGTCTCGCCCTTTGCCGGCCACATGCGACCTCCACGGCTGGCAGGGGTGTTGTGCAGCACAATTACCTGGAACGTCTCGCTGCTCGATGCCACTTGCTTAGTTCTTTGCTTAGTTCTTTGTTTTGTTAACAATTGTCATTTACTTCAAATTGAATTCAAGCCTCATAAGGTAATTGGAAGCCGAAAATATAGATGAAGAAGGTGCCACATTGCTGCCTTCATACTTAGTCGGGAAACACAAGGCTGAGATAAATACACGCTCCAACCATTGTGAGCATTAAGCTCAGGGGAAGCTTCAAACCAACATGTTACACCGAGTGGAACTAATCTTGGGTCTGGTAATTGAGCAGAACAGTAAAATTGGGCCAGCCTACCAAAGCAAAGCAGGAGGAATCTCCGGAGTCACATCAATAGGCAGAGACGCTGGTGCCGCTTCCAATACAAAGCAGGTCATAGGAACAACACAAAATCACGTAGACGCGTCGGCCGCCAGACACGAGATCTCTGCTTCTGTTGTAACAAATGAGCCATAATATCTTAACTTTTTTATATTTGACTAATTTTATTCGGTTTCTATGGAAATCGGCAGATTTTAAAACTTTTCATTTGACTTTTTAAACATTTGTTGCCACTTGAGTTACCACCTTGGTGGAGATGTCATCAAGGCTGCATTGTGTTCATTACTTTTTGTCGTATTGGACCTTGCTCTGGCACAATGTCTTCCAGTTGTGGGGAAGATTCCCGTCACAGGTAATCAGTTCTAAGGTGTGTATAATAAGATATACGCTTGTACTGGCTCACAAGGTACCAGACTATGATCTGGTAAGATCAGGCTCCTACACAGTAATGGCCCCCATAGCTTCATAAGATGATGACCCTGCCTGGAGTTGACTTTGGAGTCATTCATTGTGCTTCACATTGTCAGACTATGGAGCCTGGAGCTCACCAGTAAAGATGATTCTTGGGGCCTATCAGTGGCATTGATGCTTGAGACCCACCAGTGCAGATGATTCTTGGAGCCACAAGTGGAGATGATTCTAAGGCCCGCCAGTGGAGATGATTCTTGGAGCCAGAATTGGAGATGATTCTTGGAGCCCACCAGTGGAGTTAATTCTTGGGGCTACAGTGGAGTTGATGTTTGGAGCCACCAGTGCAGAAGATTCTTGGGAGCCCACCAGTGGAGTTGATTCTTGGGGCCCGCCAATGGAGCTGATTCTTGGGGCCCGCCAGTGGAGTTAATTCTTGGGGCCCCCCAGGGGAGATGATTCTTGGGGCCTATCAGTGGAGGTGATTCTTGGGGCCACCAGTGGAGATGATTCTCGGGGCCCACCAGTGGAGATGATTCTTGGGGCCACCAGTGGAGATGATTCTTGGAGCCACAAGTGGAGATGATTCTAGGGCCCGCCAGTGGAGATGATTCTTGGGGCCACCAGTGGAGTTGATTCTTGGGGCCATCAGTGGAGCTGATTTTTGGGGCCACCAGTGGAGGTGATTTTTGGGGCCACCAGTGGAGGTGATTTTTGGGGCCACCAGTGGAGGTGATTTTTTGGGCCACCAGTGGAGATGATTCTTGGGGCCACCAGTGCAGATGATTCTTGGGGGTCCACCAATGGAGTTGATTCCTGGGGCCCACCAGTGGAGTTGATTCTTGGGGCACACCAGTAGAGTTAATTCTTTGGGCAAAACCAGGGGAGTTGGTTCTAAGGGTCCACTGGTGGAGTTGATTCTTGGGGACCACCACTATAATTTATTTTTGGGCTCCAACACTTGAGTTAATTCTTTTGGCCCACCCTACAGCTACTTTTTATGACTGCACCTATTGCACATGGCTCTTGCACTCTGGAGTCTAAAAGTGAGTGGTCTAGCCCGGTAGTATTGGTACCAAAACCGTATGAGAATGGAGGTTTTGCAATGACTTCTGCAAGCCCAATGAGGTGTCAAAGTTTGAAGGCTACTCCATGTCTCATGTGGATGAATTGATTGAGAGGTTAGGGCCAGTTCGGTACATAACCACTGTAGACCTAACAAAGGAGAAGTGGAAAATCCCGCCAGAGGTGGCCTATTAGTATATTTGGATGTCTTTTGGGTTACAGGGAGCGCCTGCCACTTTTCAGAGGGCCATGGATAGTATATTACGTCCCCACTGGCTTCTCAAGGGAATTTGTCGTACACTCCGATGCATCAGATGTGGAGCTGGGGGCTGTCATGTCCAAGAAATAAAAAGAGAGGAACACCCGGTAGTGGATCTGAGCAGAAAATTGTCCCCATGTGAGAAGAATCACTCCATTATAGAAAAGGAATGTCTAGTGATCAAGTGGGCCTTAGATTCCTTACGATACTACCTGTTAGGTAGGAAGTTTTAATTAGTGTTGGACCACGCTCCCTTGAAATTAATGCCGGAGAGAAAGGGGAACAATCCTCGGGTCACGAGATGGTTCTTAGCATGGCAAGATTTCAGGTTCTCTGTGGAACACAGACCGGGCAAGCTGCATGACAATGCAGATGCCCCTTCAAGGGTGCATTGTATGGTGGCAGAAGATGAACAACCCCTGAGCTTTGAGCAGATGGGAGTTATGTAGAAAGGCCAGAGAAGCGTCATAGACGAAAGGTATCTATCACGGAGGTGGCTGGCCTCGGTAATATAAAAAACCCACTATTCTTTCCGAGCACTTTTTCCTTTTGTAGTCCGGGTCGAGTTTTTTATGGAGCGGCCAAAGAGCCTGGGAAGGGAAGGTCGCTCAAATAGTCGGGCTGATCCTTACCAGCCAGATACAGGAAGCTGGTTCCAGTCAGAAGGGGGGTTGTTTCTGGACCCGAAACCAGAAGCTGTTTGCTGCCCGTGCTGTGCCGCTGTGTAGCCTGAGGACCCGCTGCACTGGTCGGGGAGACTGCTCATGTGTATTTCTTACCTGCTTGGGGGAGGACTTATTATTCCAGAATTGTTGCATTATAAGCTGAAGGTAGCCATGTTTTGAGTTGCAAGATCGTGGACTTTCAATAAAACTTTATATTCTTTGAACAGAAGACCTGCTCCAGCGCTGCTTTTGTGCTGAACCCCCACAGGTTGGACCACACCCATCAGGATCAGTGTAGACTCCTGAAAAACTTGACATGGACAATGAATCTGTTTGTGGTTTGTAACCATGACTGTACATGACTCAAGCACTCAGTCTCTTCCTCTGCCTTTCTCTCAATAGGAGGCCATCTCCAAGGGCTGGCTATGCTCAGGGGCCCACTGAGGGTTTCCTCTGCTGCCCCATGGGCCAGTCTGAACCTGGTGCCTCATGCATTATTGTGCCACTATCCTGAGACCCTGCGGCACCTCCACGTTTCCCCTTTCTAAGTCTTCTTTCTTTTTCTCTAGTAGAGGAGCTTTTGGGTGCCTCAGGTATCAGGGCCCCAGAGTTATCGACACCTCCGTGCCCCGTATAGTTACACCCATGTTATTCCACAAGTATTGGAGGATACGATGAAGGCTCCTCTGTAACGTCAGGTTTTCTTGGGACTGACACCTTCTTCCCACTGTATTTGTATTTAGAGAACTGTATTTCCAGGATTGGAGATAATGATTCGAGATGCAGCTTCTTCTAATGAGCTTTGCATTCATGGCGGCCGCCCACGGGACGTGACCTTCCCAGGCACCTGCTGCAGATAAGATCACATCTTGCTGGAAGAAGCGGCGGCCCCCTCGGATCTCCAGTCAGTTCCAGTGTGTGGATTTTGCTGTTGGCTTTCTAATGAGCTTTATGCTTTATTTTCTCTGCTCACGTCTTCATCTCCTCGCAGGATTTCGGAGCCGACCACGATGCAATTAGAAGCAATTCTCTTTGAAATAAGTCAGCAATGCATTTATAGGGCTTAATTATGCTGATGCCTGTCCATAAATACTCCCGACAATCCCTTCCAAAATTCTCTTCAAGAAAATAATATAAATTGATAAAGCTCCAGATTCGGTGCCAGACGTCTATAAATGTGTAGTGTACTACGAGCCGCACGCTATCCGAGGCCCGGATAAATATAGAACGCTTTATATAGAGCAGACACAAAAAACCTTCACAAAATATCAGGAAACTCTTCGTGTCCTTCTTCTATCATTTCCATAGCGGCGCTTTGTGACACAATTGAGCCAGGAGCCATCTTAACAGAGTTATGGACATAGGGGCCCTACCCAAATACAGTAGGCCTTACCTAAATACACTGGGCCCTACCCAAATACACTAGGCCCTATCCAGATACACTGGGCCCTACCCAAATACACTGGGCCCTATCAAAATACACTGGGCCCTACCCAAATACAGTAGGCCTTACCTAAATACACTGGGCCCTACCCAAATACACTGGGCCCTATCCAGATATACTGGGCCCTACCCAAATACACTGGGCCCTATCCAAATACACTGGGCCCTATCCATATACACTGGGCCCTACCCAAATACAGTGGGCCCTACCCAAATACACTGGGCCCTACCCAAATACACTGGGCCCTACGCAAATACACTGGGCCCTATTGAAATACATAAAAAACACACGACCATAGTCACAGCTCAATGGGGATACGTTGAACCATTCCCAGTAAAAGGCAACAAGCCCCAGTGCTGCCCAATGAGAAACTATTACAGGTGCAGCTCAATAATGGACAATGTTCACACACACATCTACTATTGGGGCAGTGCCCAGCAAAGATAACTCCACACCAGTTCACACCAGTATGCAGAAAAGCCACAATACAACTCAAGGGAGGCCGCACAATGCAAAAACACTTATAAGCAATAGCCTATACCTACTATCTATGAGGAGGGTGACTGCCAACATTGCATATAAATAAAGCTTATGAAGGCTGCAGGTATACAGTGACGTGTGGTGCACCATGCTGGCTCACAACCAAATTAAGACACCAGTACTGTTCAGGTGGGGGGTTTGCCCAGCAGATTTTAAGTGTCCAACACAAAATCCTGACACCGTCCACTCCTCAGTTCTACCGGGCAAAACTAAAGCCTGGAAAAAGATCAAATATGAGGTATTAGGCGATAATTTGGCCAAATCACACAAGCTCGCAACCCGCGCCAAGGGTCCTCATTGTCTTGCGAGTCCCTACAGTAGCATTACCAGTGATTTTCAGCCGAACTTTACAATAAATGGGGCATTATTAACTTAAGAAAGACAAACACGCGCCCAAAATCACAGCTCAATGGGGACGCATTGACCCACTCCCAGTAAGAGCCAACAAGCCCCAATGCTGCCTAGTTTTGGGAGTCCATGGCTTTCTGTGTAATCCCAATAAGCCTCATGATCATGGTCTGCCCGTGGGAAAGTCATGGCTGTTCTGAAATCCGGCCCCGTCCTCATGTAGTCCAGGGGGGGTCCTCGTGTAAACCCCCATTGTGCGTGTCCCCCCCTTTAGGCCAGGGCTTCCCTCGGGTGAGCCATGGCTTGTCCACCATTTTGGAAAGTCCATGTTTCCCCTGTCCTCCATAGAGTAATGTGGTTCCTACAATGGTAAATGGTTGTTTGTTGAATTATTGGCGTTTTTTGGGTGCACTGCCCTCCTAGTAGATGAGTGTGTGAGCAATTGTCCATTATTGAACTGCACTTGTAATAGTTTCTACCTGGTAGCATTGGGGCGTGTTGTCTCTTACTGGGAGTGGGTCAATGCATCCCCATTGAGCTGTGAGTATAGACTTGTGTTTTTCTACCCAAATACATGACACCACCCGGCCATGCCTCTAACCAACCCTAAGCCCACCCATATCATCACGCCACCTACATTGGAACATATTGTAGGCAGTTGGCAACCTACAAGACTAATTTGCAGTCCAGGGAGCCAATGGCTCCCTGCTCCACTGTGGTTTATAACTTTCTGCATATCTTAAGAACACACAAACAGTTATATAAGCAGCAGCAATCCAGGGATCCAGGACTTTTGCCTTAAATTCCTGGGACTTACATTTACCACCTTGGGCCCCTATGCTTGTAGTGCCCCAGGGGAACTGTCTGGGGAGCCCAATGGATAAGAATACCCTGCCGAGAGCGACATCTGTGACAGCTCGAGATCAGCCCCTGCCATGAGCTGTAGATTACTGCCACCTATGGCAGGGGGACCTTTATCTGAGTTACGGACACAGACCACAATCGCACCCACAAATCATGAACTACAACTGGTCCCAGCTCAGTCATGACCACATTGCTAGATTGTAATAGACATTCATTATAAAACTGCTATGAAAGACACGTTCCTACATTCAGAAACACGGCAGCATTACAGCATGAAAAAGAAATAAAGGATGAAGCCTAAAAAAGGCAAAAAAAGCCAACAGTGCAATGTGACTGGAGCAAACAGCAAAGACCAAACATAATCACAACAGGTAAAACAACACGTTTCGGGACCAGTCCTTTCTCCACTGTGTGAAACCCATAAGACTTTGCTGTTTCATCGCTGACACCTTTCAGAGCCCTTGTGCGCGAGGTTTTAGCTTTTTTTAGGCCACATCATTCCTTCAGTTTTTTCTTCCTGCCCATATTTCTAGATCGGAGGCTTCAGGCTTCTCTGTGCAGCACAGTGGACTCCTTATATATACACTTTCATATATATTGAACTTTCTACAGCTAAATAGGAGAGTGGTATGAAACTCCCTTTGGTCAGAGTTTGTTCTAAAAATACCACACCGAGAAGCACTATGTGTAAGTCTATGGCTGTCTGTTCTTTAGGTCCATGGCTGTCCTCTGTGTAAGTCTATGGCTGTGCTCTCTGTAAGTCCATGGCTGTCCGCTCTGTAGGTCCATGGCTGTCCTCTGTGTAAGTCTATGGCTGTGCTCTCTGTAAGTCCATGGCTGTCCGCTCTGTAGGTCCATGGCTGTCCTCTGTGTAGTCTAATGGGGTGTCTCTCTGTAAGTCCATGGCTGTCCGCTCTGTAGGTCCATGGCTGCCCTGTCTGTATAAGTCCATGGTTGTCCTCTCTGTAGGTCCATGGCTGTCTTCTGTGTGAGTCTATGGCTGTCCTTTCTGTAAGTCCATGGCTGCCCTGTCAGTGTAAGTCCATGGCTGTCCTCAGTGTAAGTCCATGGCTGTCCTCTCAGTGTAATTCCATGGCTGTCCTCAGTGTAAGTCCATGGCTTTCCCCTGTGTAGGTCCATGGCTGTCCTCTCAGTGTAAGTCCATGGCTGTCCCCAGTGTAAGTCCATGCCTGTCCTCAGTGTAAGTCCATGGTTGTTCTCTCAGTAGATCCATGGCTTCCTCTCTTTAGGTCCATGGCTGTCCTCTGTGTGAGTCCATGGCTGTCCTTTCTATAAGTCCATGGCTGTCCTCTCTGTAGGTCCATGGTTGTCCTTTGTGTAAGTCCATGGCTGTCCTTTGTGTGAGTCCATGGCTGTCCCGTCAGTGTAAGTCCATGGCTCTCCTCTCTGTAAGGCCATGACTGTCCTCAGTGTATGTCCATGGCTGCCCTGTCAGTGTGAGTCCATGGCTGTCCTCTATGTAGGTCCATGGCTGTCCTCTGTGTAGGTCCATGCTGCTCTAGTAAAGTCCATGGCTGTCCCTTGTTAAGTCCTGGCTGCCCTCTGTGTAGGATCAGGCGCCCTCTGTGTAAGTCCATGGCGTCCTCTGTGAAAGGGTTCCAGGCTGTCCTCTGTGTAGGTCCATGGTTTGTCCTCTGTGTAAGTCCATGGCTGTCCTCTGTTAGTCTATGGCTGCCCTTGTGTGGTCCATGGCTGTCCTCTGTGTAGGTCCATGGCTGTCCTCTGTGAAAGTCCATGGCTGTCCTCTGTGTAGGTACATGGCTGTCCATTCTGTAAGTCCATGGATGTCCTCTGTCTAGGTCTATGGGTGTCTCGTGTATGGTCCATGCTGTCCTCTGTGTAGTCCAATGGCTGTCCTCTGTGTATCATGGCTGCCTCTGTAAGTCCATGGCTGTCCTCTGTGTAAGTCCATGGCTGTCCTCTGTGTAGGTCCATGGCTGTCCTCTGTGTAAGTCCATGGCTGTCCTCAGTGTAAGTCCATGGCTGTCCTCTGTGTAGGTCCATGGCTGTCCTCTGTGTAGGTCCATGGCTGTCCTCCATGTGAGTCCATGGCTGTCCTCTGTCTAGGTCTATGGCTGTCCTCTGTGTAGGTCCATGGCTGTCCGCTGTGTAGGTCCATTGCTGTCCTCTGTGTAAGTCCATGGCTGTCCTCTCAGTGTAAGTCCATGGCTGTCCTCTCAGTGTAAGTCCATGGCTGTCCTCTCTGTAGGTACATGGGTGTCCTTTCTGTAAGTCCATGGCTGTCCTTTGTGCTGGTCTGTGGCTGTCCTCTGTGTAGGTCCATGGTTCTCCTCTGTGTAGGTCCATGACTGTCCTCAGTGTATGTCCATGGCTGTCCTCTGTGTAGGTCCATGGCTGTCCTCAGTGTATGTCCATGGCTGTCCTGTCAGTGTAAGTCCATATCTGTCCTCTGTGTAGGTCAATGGCTGTCCTCTGTGTAAGTCCATTACTGTCCTCTCTGTAGGTCCATTACTGTCCTCTGTGTAAGTCCATGACTGTCCTCTCAGTGTAAGTCCATGGCTGTCCTCTCAGTGTAAGTCCATGGCTGTCCTCTGTGTAGGTTCATGGCTGTCCATTCTGTAAGTCCATGGTTGTCCTCTGTCTAGGTCTATGGCTGTCCTCTGTGTAGTCAGGCTGTCCTCTGTAAGTCATGGCTGTCCTCTGTGTAAGTCCATGGCTGTCCTCTGTGTAAGTCCATGGCTGTCCTCTTGTAAGTCCAGGCTGTCCTATGTGGCCATGCTGTCCTCTGTGTAGGTCCATGGCTGTCCTCTGTGTAGGTCCATGACTGTCCTCTGTGTAGGTCCATGGCTGTCCTCTGTGTAAGTCCATGGCTGTCCTCTGTCTAGGTCTATGGCTGTCCTCTGTGTAGGTCAATTGCTGTCCTCTGTGTAGGTCCATGGTTCTCCTCTGTGTAAGTCCATGGCTGTCCTCTGTGTAGGTCCATGACTGTCCTCAGTGTATGTCCATGGCTGTCTGCAGTTTAAGTCCATGGCTGTCCTCTGTGTGAGTCCATGGCTGTTCTCTGTGTAGGTCCATTGCTGTCCTCTGTGTAAGTCCATGGCTGTCCTCTCAGTGTAAGTCCATGGCTGTCCTCTCAGTGTAAGTCCATGGCTGTCCTCTCAGTGTAGGTCCATGGCTGTCCTCTGTGTAAGTCCATGGCTGTCCTCAGTGTGAGTCCATGGCTGTCCTCTGTGTAGGTCCATAGCTTTCCTCAGTGTAGGTCCATGGCTGTCCTTTGTGTAGGACCAAGCTGTCCTCTCGGTGTAGGTCCATGCCTTTCCTCTCTGTAAGTCCATGGCTGTCCTCTCAGTGTAGGTTCATGGCTGTCCTCTGTGTAAGTCCATGGCTGTCCATTCTGTAAGTCCATGGCTGTCCTCTGTGTAGGTTCATGGCTGTCCTCCTTGTGAGTCCATGGCTGTTCCATTATCAAAAACTGCATGAAACTAAAATGTTACCTTATAAAATACCCTGACATGTGAATATACATCAGATAATTTGCATTAGAATTTGGTTTGGATTCTTCACATTTCCTTTGTGTAAGTCCATGGCTGTCCTTTGTGTGAGTCCATGGCTGTCCTGTCAGTGTAGGTCCATGGTTCTCCTCTGTGTAGGTACATGACTGTCCTCAGTGTATGTCCATGGCTGCCCTGTCTGTATAAGTCCATGGCTGCCCTGTCAGTGTAAATCCATGGCTGTCCTCAGTGTAGGTCCATGGCTATCCTCAGTGTAAGTCCATGGCTGTCTGCAGTGTAAGTCCATGGCTGTCCTCTATGTGAGTCCATGGCTGTCCTCTGTGTAAATCCATGGCTGTCCTCAGTGTAAGTCCATGGCTGTCCTCAGTGTAAGTCCATGGCTGTCCACTGTGTATGTCCAGGGCTGTACTTCGGGTCCTGGCTGTCCTCTGTGTAAGTCCATGGCTGTCCATTCTGTAAGTCCATGGCTGTCCTCTGTGTAGATCCATAGCTTTCCTCAGTGTAGGTCCATGGCTGTCCTTTGTGTAGGTCCGTGGCTGTCCTCTCAGTGTAGGTCCTGGCCTTTCCTCTCTGTAAGTCCATGGCTGTCCTCTCTGTAAGTCCATGGCTGTCCTCTCACTGTAGGTCCATGGCTGTCCTCTGTGTAAGTCCATGGCTGTCCATTCTGTAGGTCCATGGCTGTCCTCTGTGTAGGTTCATGGCTGTCCTCCTTGTGAGTCCATGGCTGTTCCATTATCAAAAACTGCATGAAACTAAAATGTTACCTTATAAAATACCCTGACATGTGAATATACATCAGATAATTTGCATTAAAATTTGGTTTGGATTCTTCACATTTCCTTTGTGTAAGTCCATGGCTCTCCTCTCTGTAAGTCCATGACTGTCCTCAGTGTATGTCCATGGCTGCCCTGTCAGTGTGAGTCCATGGCTGCCCTGTCAGTGTGAGTCCATGGCTGTCCTCTGTGTAGCTCAATGGCTGTCCTCTGTGTAAGTCCATGGCTGTCCTCTGTGTAGGTCCATGGCTGTCCTATGTGTAAGTCCATGGCTGTCCATTCTGTAAGAACTGTCCTCTGTCCCTTTTCCTTGTGAAAGTCCATGGCTGTCCTCTGTGTAGGTTCATGGCTGTCCATTCTGTAAGTCCATGGTTGTCCTCTGTCTAGGTCTATGGCTGTCCTCTGTGTAGGTCCATGGCTGTCCTCTGTGTAAGTCCATGGCTGTCCTCTGTGTAAGTCCATGGCTGTCCTCTGTGTAGGTCCATGGCTGTCCTCTGTGTAAGTCCATGGCTGTCCTCTGTCTAAGTCTATGGATGTCCTCTGTGTAGGTCCATGGCTGTCCTCTGTGTAAGTCCATGGCTGTCCTTCCTATGTCTAAGTCATGGCTGTCCTATGTAGGTCCTGCTGTCCTCTGTGAAAGGTCCATGGCTGTCCTCTCAGTGTAAGTCCATGGCTGTCCTCTCAGTGTAAGTCCATGGCTGTCCTCAGTGTAGGTTCATGGCTGTCCATTCTGTAAGTCCATGGCTGTCCTCTGTCTAGGTCTATGGCTGTCCTCTGTGTAAGTCCATGGCTGTCCTCTGTGTAGGTCCATGGCTCTCCTCTCTGTAAGTCCATGTCTGTCCTCTGTGTAGGTCCATGGCTGCCCTCTGTTTAGGTCCATTACTGTCCTCTGTGTAAGTCCATGACTGTCCTCTCAGTGTTAGTCCATGGCTTTCCTCTCTTTGTAAGTACCTGGCTGTCGGCTCAGTGTAGGTCCATGGCTGTCCTCTGTGTAAGTCCATGGCTGTCCATTCTGTAGGTCCATGGCTGTCCTCTGTGTAGGTCCATAGCTTTCCTCAGTGTAGGTCCATGGCTGTCCTTTGTGTAGGTCCAAGGCTGTCCTCTCAGTGTAGGTCCATGCCTTTCCTCTCTGTAAGTCCATGGCTTTCCTCTCAGTGTAGGTCCATGGCTGTCCTCTCAGTGTAAGTCCATGGCTGTCCATTCTGTAAGTCCATGGCTGTCCTCTGTGTAGGTTCATGGCTGTCCTCCTTGTGAGTCCATGGCTGTTCCATTATCAAAAACTGCATGAAACTAAAATGTTACCTTATAAAATACCCTGACATGTGAATATACATCAGATAATTTGCATTAAAATTTGGTTTGGATTCTTCACATTTCTCAACCTTCCTGACGGGAACACAGGTTGATAATCACTGTTAAAATGCTCGCCAGAAATATCGAACACATGCTGAGAAAATTGTCTTTAAAGGTTAACACAGAAAGGCTTAAGCTTAAAATGTCAAAGGACGGCATATTTATTTCTGCCTAATACCTTCCCGTATCTTACAATTCAGGATTTCTGCATGAAATATTCCTTATCTGCAGCTCCCTATCTGCAGGGACTGAGGGGTCACAATGTCCAGATCCATATTGGGTGCATTTTAGCTGTTGTTTTCATCGAGTTCAGAATCAATGATTTTATTGTCTTGATGTAAGAAGCAAAGAATAAAACCTGGTAAATCCTTCATGTGATCCCTGATGTGAGAGGGAAGGTCGATCACACATGGGGACATCGCACATCACATCCCGTCATCTCAGCTGCCGAGGAACAACCTACACCCAAAGTCGCTAGATAGCCTGGGCCTAAGGCGGCTTATGCTGGATGTGCTGGATCTGTGGAAGAACGAGAGGCCAATAATAGTCACCACGACACCGACCCTCACAATTCTGTACAGATACATGGAAATACCAATGGACATGTGGTGGCAATGAGGGTCCCCAGAGACTGATCCCGATAGAGAGCAGAAAATCTGAGGTCCTCAAAGTCCCAGTTTAGACTCTTTCAGATTTTTCTTGCATCATTATTACAAATGATCCTTCAGTAACGTTCAGCTCATAAGGGTTAATGATCAAACCCGGGAATTTCCATGCATTGCCTGATTGAGATGAACCCTACCACCACATGGGCATGAACATTCAGCTCATCCAAAAAGACTCCTGTGGCCGGGATTAAAGGTCTGGGCTTAGTCTTCATGCGAGAAATACAGGGAGGGACGTCCATCTGCCACAGGGCTGTGACCCGATTACCACCATCCGGCCCAGTGCAGGACAGTATGGGAACATCAGGGACACTGAATGTAGCATATATGACTTCTAAGGGAAACCAAAAGTTATTTTCCATCTTATGAGATGTGATAAATGCGATTTGTCATGAAGCCTGAATTGCGGAAGGTTATGATTAGGGGTGTAGCAAGATGGGGCAGTCTGCATTGGGCGGCACTGATTTTGCACATTTGCTCCTGGATCCTGAAAGAGTTGGCAAGTCTGATGGCACTCAGATGATGTGGGCTCATAGGCCGTGCCCACACATCTGAGTTACCGATGCCGAGGCCAGGAACTGAGCTAGCTCCTATCCCAGCAATTCCCTCCCTTATGTGTCACAGTCTGTAGTGTCCGCGGCATCTAGGTGGTTATCCCTCTGTCACCCATGGAGACCTCTGCAATGCAATCACAAGGTGCTTATGTTTACAATGGCAAACCAGAGGCCAAATAGTGTCCTCCAGGTGTGCCATATGCAGTAGCCTATTAGAGGCACAGGAACAGTATAATACATAGCAATACAGTACAACACTATATAGCTATGTCTTAAAAAAGTAATTGAAACATCGCACGGTACCTGATTAGAACTATAAAAAGAAAACAAGTAAAGTAAAAAAATCAATAAAAACAATTAAAACCCCCCCAAAAAATTGTAAAAAAAGTTACACAAAAAATAGAATTAATAGTGATTAAAAAAAACTCTTGTGTACCCCAGCATGACCGCAATGAAAACGCCAACATATCCCACAAATAAAAAGCCCTGACACAGCTCCATCGCCAGGAAAGTCAAAAAGTTCTGGATCTTGGGAATCAAGACATAAAAATATAAAAAAGTGTCTATCTTAATGTACGTTTTGAGGCGTGGTCTGAAAGGATGGGGTGTGGTCTGTAAGAAGGGACAAGGGGCTTTGTGGAATGAGGCGATAACCAAAACTGGGGAATGGCAGGATATATTGTATAGACTTGGTAAAAGAAAATAAAAAGGCTGCACATAAAAATCCCTTTTAATATCCAAGTGTTTGCAAGGATAAAACAAGAGTAAAGATTTGCAATTCCACAAAACCTCCTTTTCCCATAGATTGTTTTCTGCTTTTGCTGCTCACGCTGAGGCACCGGGTGCTGCCTGGATTGGCTGCTTCTACACGGGGACTTCTTTTGGATATTTCTATCCCACAGGTGACCATTTGAGTTCTACCAATATATGCACAACCCGCTCAGGTGAGTACACCCAAACTATAAGACTCTCTGACTGATCCACATGGAGGGCACTTCAGTTTGTCCTTTTTTTTCCCCTTTATTGTTTTCAGCACAAAGGATCTTGGAATAGGGGCGGGAACATGAAGGATGGCCCCTGAGGAGCAAAAAAGTGAGGAAAGCAAAAAAATGACTCCTCTTAGTTCAAGTTATCTAATTAGTTCAGGTCAATATAAAGCCTCGTTCACACATGGATCCTGTGCTTCCTGACTTCATCCGTTATTTGATGCATTATAGGTTCATGCGCTTTGTGAGGCTCCTTTATTTTCTGCTATATTTTTCCCCATCACGTGTTATTCATGTAATGTGGAAAAATGGCACAAACAAAAAAACACATAAAAAACCCATCACAGACAAGAAACAATGGAGGTTAATAGAGGGAAAAACACTGCAAACTGCATGAGAGAGAAAGGCCGTGCAGCAGCCGCGCATGGACAGAAATAAAAAAACACCATCAAGAAAAAAGCCACTGCCGCAGTGAGATTTATATATCTCTCTCGACTCCCGGCCACGTTCGGTTGCTGCTGTTTTTTTTTGTTTTTTTTAAAAACAAACAAAAATTAAAACCCCAAAAATGTAACCAGCATTTCTCATGTTCATGAAGGAGCCGGGATTGTCTGCGCGCCGGACGCCCGTCATACCAACACATTTCTCTTTGTAGGGACGTTATCCGGAGAAGGAAATGTGGGGGTTATGGTGTCAAGTAGGACGGGGACGGTCTAATTGTCTCCCCCTGCTTTCTCAAGCCCCTGGAGAAGGTTTTGTGGGGGGTTATAGTGTACAGCATGATAGGGACTCTCTCATGGTCCTTGCTTCCCCCTATTCTCACATCCACCTGGAGAAGCTAATATGGGGTTTATGATGTGCAGTAGAATTGGCACCTCTCATTATCTCCCTCCACTGGCTTATGACCCTGGAGAAGGTAATGTTGGGGATATGGGGTGCAGAAGGACAGGGACTCTCTCATTGTCTCTTCCAGCTTGCTTAAGCCCCTGGAGAAGCTAAAGTGGGGGTTATAAATTGCAGGAGGATGGGGACTCTATCACCTTCTCCCACCCACTTGCTCATCCTTATGGAGAACATAAAGTGGGGTGTTATGGGGTGCAGGGCAATGGGGACTCTTTCACTGTTTCCCCCTGCTCACTCATCCCTCTGGGGAAGGTAATATGGGAATTATGTTATGCAGTAGGACAAGACTCTCATTGTCTCTTCCCTCTTGCTCAAACCCCTGGAGAAGGTAAATTGGGATGTTATAGATTGCAGGAGGATGTGGACGCTCTCAATGTATGCCTCTGCTCGCTCATCCCCCTGGAGCAGGTAATGTGTGGGTTATATTATGTAGTAGTGTAAGCCGAGTACCGAGGCAAGCTTCCCGGAATACAGCAAAGTCACGGATGAAGAAACGACTCCAACACCAGTTCAACCACAGTTTCATTTACTTAACTTTTTAGGAAAGTATGATATAAAAATCCCCCTAACACTTGTGTACAAACTTGTGCCCAGGCCTCTGAGCTGCACAGCGCACCACCTGGAGTATGCCCTCGGGATACACAATAAATTTGCCTACCCGTGGGGTTCAGAAAGGTCGAACACTCTCTACCTTTTAATACCGTACAAAGACAGGATCAGTTGTGTGTGGTGTTGTTCATGTCGCGCTTGCAGTGCAGCACAGCAGCTTACAACTTATCCAGATTTACCCGCTTTCCTCCAAAATATACATATAATACAAATTCTCTCGCAGGCGAACCGGTCGCGTGAATAGCAGTGCTATAACAAGCCCTCTTCAAAGGCCTGAATCAGGAGGGCATACTTGGGTAACCCTTATGGCCTGGAGCCAAACCTGCCCTAACTACAGGCCTGTAGACAGTCTTGGGTTCGTTGGCGTGCACGTAATGTGACTAAGGTACCTTTTCAATGGTCGGCAGTTGCTGCTTGAGGTGAAGATTCCCACTGATGGAGCCGATATCCCAAATGCAGCCACTCTTCTCAGTCTCTGCAGAGTGTAGACAGCCAGACCCCTCTCTCTCTCTATCTCTGTCTCGCTGGAGCAATCCACAGTCCAGAGCAGATTCAGAGAAAGCAGAGTCAATCCTCGCTCAGCTCCTGTCCTTTCCTGATCACTCTGTGTCTTCGCTGCTTCTCCAAAATGGCTGCTGTCTTGAGTGTCAGTTATCACAGTTCTCTAATTTGCATACAACAGAAACCGGAAACAGTGGCATCTTGTGGCCAAACAGCAGAATACAATTATGTATGATTTTACTAAGTGACCACTATTAGGCTGGTCCACTATCCCAGAGTAGAACCGAGACTCTCTCATTGTCGCCCCCGCTCGCTCATCCACCTGGTCGTCCAGTTCATTACTCTCAGTTTGCAGTCATTTACTGCTCTTGATTATATTTGGTGTATTTTTGTCATTTTAATTTTTTTTAGGATTTTCTACCTTTGCTTAAAGTCTGGAGCCGCAGATTCTCCACACGACAGACATTTCATGACCTAAAAGGTTTGCATTGATGCTACAAACAGACAAGTCAAGCAAAGCAATGCGACTCGTAGAGTAATCTGCCAAAATAATGGAGAGCAGCGTCTGCAGCGCCGGGCGTCCCTCCATAGTGATTGCAGTGGGCGCCATCGACTCGCGCAGATTTCTCAATGATTTCATTTGTTTTTTCTCACAATTATTCTCAGATTTATTGCCTCCATTGATTTTTTCCTTAAACAACGCGGCTCTGACCATTACAAATATGAGGAGCAGCAGCAATTAGAGGATGAAATTGTCCGTGGTCGCTCTACAAAGCATTTCCCATTGATCTGGAGATTAGAGCCCTGCTCACAACATGTCATTCAGCGCCTTCTGGAATGATTTGCTTTCTAAAATTATTTTTCATCACAAAACTTAATTCAGTTTAAATGTTTATTTAGGGAAGGAGCTTAGTGGGTGAAATTTTCATCCCAAATTGCCCTTAGAATCCTGTTATGTCCGCACCAATGCCAGAATTAGGATCGTTATGTCACTCCAGCCCCTTGTGGCCTGTGTCAGCTTCACTGGATGAAGATGAGTCATGGGCTGTAATGTATCCTTCACTTCTTCTTCATGGAGCCATGAGAAGCTGATGAGAGCCTCAGGTTAAGGTACATGGCCCTGTGCATCGCAAACCTCGGAGAAGGGAAAACATCACAAAAGCCACCCACGCTCACTCCAACCGCATCCAGAAACAAAGTGGGGCTGAGGTTCTTGGAGCTACAAAGACCTGGCAATATTACCATGTCTTTACCATCAAACCTCTGTTGTTCGTACCCTCAGCTCGAGGGCACGTAACCCACCACCCTTAAAGGTTCCAACATCGCCAGACCATTATGTAACATAACCTTAAGGGGCCATTACTGGTTATGACTCCCCCCCCCACCACCATCTTTCCACCAACTTCAAGGACTCCTAAGCTCCACCATGAACATGTCATGAAGCCTCATACATGTGACACGACTCACATCCCCAAAGCCAACTCAATTCTCTCCTAAATACCCAGTGCCTACAAATTTAGTCCACCATACACGATCGCTCTGCAAAATAGTCCCTTCCCCTACTTCTAACTGCACGTGCCAAACAAGCACACCACCGTTCCTCACCACGAACGCAGAGATCGATTCAATTTGATCCCAACCCTGTTTAGTCTCTCCGCCAAAATGGCCTGACACCAATTCCTCCTAGAGACCATATCAGACCACACCGTGCTCATCCCTGGACAAAGGGGCCAAAGACATAGCAAGTCAAAGTGGATATCCCACATCAATTCCCAAATGGGTTGGGAACCTAAATCATTACCCCCACATGAAGGACCAAAATGTCCGGGGCCCAATCCAACTGCGCACAACTATGGAAATCGGGCAACACATTCCTCCACACCAACCCTCTCATACCCAACCACCCAATCATCACCACAACATCCGCATATTCAGCACCCCAATGTACATAGGTATGACCCAAGAGGCACCAGGCAAGGGGTTCACATTATGAGAAAAAAAATAGGAAAGAGGTTGGGAGAGGGGTGAGAAGGTGGGGGGATGACAAAACATAACACATAAAGAACAAGACAAAGGAAAAAATATCCTAACTGGTCTTACACCCCCAAAACCTCTTACGTCGACCCCCAATTCCCAGTTCCTAACTACATGCCACCGCCCAGCGCCAAGTGTGGACGAATGTAAAGGCAATAAGGATCAGATTCCCATCATCCTATCCATTGAACTGCCTGATCACAAGGCCCCAACCACTCCCCTCCTAGCCCCCCCTACCAAAAGACGGGGCCCAAAAAACTTGTAGGGTCTAAGTCTAGTGACGACAAGCAGCAATGAAACATCACCGAAAACTAAAAAGAAGACAAATAAGATCCATCATCATGACAGAGAAGTGGCCCAACAACCTCAGACTGAACCCCCCTTGAGTAAGCTCTAGAACAGGGCACATAGTGGATCCAGAGACCATCCCCAAAATAACCTTTTTTGCCCCCAGATAAACCCTATGGGTTTTTTTGGATTGGCGAATCCAAAATTCCAGACTAACCCCCAGATCCAGGACAACGATAGTCCTAAAGCCCCCTTCCCTGGTCTTACTCGGGAACACCAACTCCCCAACCTGAAAAGCCCCAAAAAAGGCAAAACAAAAACGCAAAATAAAACAAAATCACCTCAAAATGAAAAGCTCACATCACCTCCACCATTGCTCCCAACTGCTCCAACAACTGGAACACCACTGGTTAAGGACAATCAATTGATCCTTACCCCGCCGAAGCCCCTTAGGGCCCGTCCCACCACAAACTCCTGAGTGACCACAAATGCCTGCGGTCAATTGTTAAACATTTGTGGAATGAGCCGCCGCCTCCAGTTTTTTCCCTTCTTGCTTTCATCTTTCTTTCCCTTATCCAAACTGGACTTTTCCAGGGAAAAAAGGAGAAGATTTCCAGAGACTTGTCTCGCCTTCTTTTCCTTCACTTCCTTTTTAAGATGTGCTCAAAACAAACAAAGCTCCCCTTCAGCTCCATCATCCAGACAAATGCTATTACCCTGCTCCTTTACCGAAACCATTACCCAGGACCAAAAAAAATAGACGGTCAAAAATTTTCAGCCCTCATGCACAACCCCCATTGAAAAACAAAAAGGGCATGCCGTGTGGGGGACTAATCTTTTGGAAAAACCAATGCGGGGCCATGGGGGGACAATGCCCATGGAACACAATACAGCTTTTCCATGTGTGGAAAAATTTTAAAAAATGCGGCGTTTCCTTTTGGGGGGGACTAATGCTTAGGGAAAACCAAATAGTGGTCGTGTTGGGAAAAATTTTAGGGCAAAACAAAAGCGGGGGCCCCACGTGTGAGACTAATGCATATGGCAAACCAATAGCGGCTGTTTTGGGGGGGGACTAATCCCCAGGGAAACCCAAATAGCGGCGGCCAGTGGGGAGAAACATTTAGGCAAATAAATAGGGCGGCCATTTTGGGGGGATAAACCCAAGGAACAAAGCGGGGCCTTTTGGGGAAATTAAAATAGGGCAAACCATAGGGCGTGCCATGTTTGGACTAATGCCCATGTAAAAAAAAAAATTTTTGAAAAACGTCCCCGTGGGGGGGACAAACCCCCAGGAAAACAATAGGGGGTGTCCCGGGTTTTGGGGGGAAAAAAATGCCCTGGTAAAAACAAACACGTGCTGTGGGGACTAAGCCCAGGGTAAAAAAATAGCGGCGTGCCATGTGTGGGACTAACGGCCATGGTAACACAATAGGGGCGGCCTGTGTGGGACAAATGCCCATGGTAATAAATAGCAGCATGGGGCCGGCCAAACAAAAATTTCGGGGCCCCATACAGTAAAACACCTGGCCCCCCCCCTTTTAAACCCGCCCCCCCAACCCGATCGCCCGCCCCAGCAAAAACGCCGCCCCCCCCCAAAAAAAAAAAAAAAAAGGGCCCATATAAAGCGCCCATTTTACCACATAATACGTGGGGCAAAAAAGAATTTGTATTGTGTAGTAAAAATACAAGGGGGCACATATCTGTCTGTCTCACTATCATAGACACAGGGCTAAGTAGCTCCACCCATATCCCCCCCCCCCAAACAACCTCCCCCCCCCCCCACACAAAACCCCCTCCACCCACATACAATACCCCCCTCCACCCCCATCAATATCCCCCTCCACCCACATACAATATCCCCCTCCACCCACATTATCAATATCACCCCACCCACATCACTATCCCCTCCACCCACATACAATATCCCCCTCACCCACATACAATATTCCACCCACATACAATATCCCCGCCACCAACCTACAATATACCCTCCACCCACATACACTATCCCCTCCACCCACATACAATATGCCCCTCCACCACATACAATATCCCCTCCACCACATACAATATCCCCCTCCACCCACATACAATATCCCTCCACCCACATTCAATATCCCCCTTCACACACATACAATATCCCCCTCCACCACATACAATATCCCCTCCACCCAACAATATCCCCTCCCCCACATACAATATCCCTCCCCCACATACAATATCCCCTCCGCCACAACAATATCCCCCCTCCACCCACATTATATCCCCCTCACCACATACAATATCCCGCCCAACAAGAAATTATCACCTCTACCCACATACAATATCCCCTCACCCACTTACAATATCCCCTCACCCACATACAATATCCCTCCACCCACATCAATATCCCTCCACCCATACACTAATCCCCTCCACCACATACAATATCCCCCTCCACCCAATACAATATCCCCCCACCCACATACACTATCCCCTCACCACATAACTAACCCTCCACACATACATATCCCCCTCACCACATACAAATCCCCTCCATGAATACAATTCCCTCCACCCACATACAATATCCCCCTCACACCCAATCAATATCACCCCCACCCACATACATATCCCCTCCACCCACATACAATATCCCCCTCCACCCACATACAATATCCTCCTCATATTTCCCTTGGTCCAGCACCTCACCACTTCTAAATACAACACCAGCATCAAAGAAAGTGTAACTCTATCACAGGGCAGGTTCCCTCACTCTTCAATCAGATACACATGTACACCGCACAAACTAACACGATATAACCTACAACACTCCATATAGAGACCCTACACAGAGTCAGACACCAGCTCAGGTATAAACCTACAACACTGCCATATGAGACACATAGAGGTCAGACACCAGCTCAGGTATAAACCTACAACACTCGCCATATGGAACCACATAGAGGTCAGACACCAGCTCAGGTATAAACCTACAAACACGCCATATGGAGACCACATAGAGGTCAGACACCACTCAGGTAATAACCTACAAAACCACCATATAGAGACCACATAGAGGTCAGACAACAGTACAGGTATAACCTACAACACCACCATATAGAGACCACATAGAGGTCAGACACCAGCTCAGGTATAACCTACAACACTCTCATATAGAAACCACATAGAGGTCAGACACCAGCTCAGGTATAACCTACACCGCCATATAGAGACCACATAGAGATCAGACACCAGCTCAGGTATAACCTACAACACCGCCATATAGAGGTCAGACACTAGCTCAGGTCACATTACAGTGAATACAGCACTGATCCAATATAGAAGTAACATAACCCCTTACATCCAGGGACTCACCGGAGACGTCCTATCTGAGGAGTCGTTCTCTTCTCTTGAGTCGTTCTTTTTCCATTCTCTTCTGCATCCCTTCCACACCGACATGATGACTTGTCCCAGCCACAACTCATCCCTGCAGAAATTACACACAAATATCTTAGAATCCTCAATTTTCCAGCACCTCTTTACTTATTCCCAAACCCCTTTTACCAATACCCAGGGGTGGGAGGCGGGTACAGGCCTTAATTTGAGGTCTAGTATTCTACGGGGGTTTGGAAGGTGGGGAAAAGGGCCCTTTTGAGGTTAGGTAGCCAGGGCCCCCCCCCTTCACGGAGGTACCCGGGCCCTTCCTCAGCGAGAGGTACCCCGGCCCCCCCCCCCTTCAGCGGGGGGTAGCAGGGGGCCCCCCTTCAGCGGAGGTGCCCGGGGGCCCCCCCCTTTAGCGGAGGGAGCCAGCCCCCCCCTTCGCAGAGGTAGCCAGGGCCCCCCCCTTTAGCGAAGATAGCCCCGGGGGCCCCCCCTTTAGCGAGAGGTACCAGGGCCCCCCCCTCGCGGGAGGTTACCAGGGCCCCCCCCCCTTTAGCGGAGGTAGCCAGGGCCCCCCCCTTCAGCGAGAGGTACCCGGGCCCCCCCTTTAGCGAGAGGTACCAGGCCCACCCCCCCTTTCAGCGTAAAATAAGGGTAGACGCAGGCCCCCACCCTTCGCGATGATGGGGTAACCAAAGGAGCCCCCCTTCAGCGAGAGGTAGCCAGGGCCCCCTCCTTCAGAGAGAGGTAGCCAGGCCCCCCCCCTTCATCGAGAGGTAGCCAGGGCCCTCTCCTTCACGAGAGGTAGCCATGCCCCCCCCCATCAGCGAGAGGTAAGCCAGGCCCCCCCCTTCAGCGAGAGTAGCCAGGGCCCCCCCTTCAGCGAGAGTAGCCAGGCCCCCCCCTTCAGCGAGAGGTAGCCAGGCCCGCCTCCCCCCTTCACTAGAGGTAGCCTAGGGCCCCCCCCCTTTCAGCGAGAGTGTAGCCAAGGGCGCCCCCCCCCATCAGCGAGTAGGTACCAGGGCCCCTTCCTTATGTATATTAAAAAAAATAACAAAAATAACCCAAAAACAACAAACAGCCACTTACCCTGCTCCGGCTTCCCCTCCTGGCAGGTCCCTGCGCGCTCCGTGCTGCCGGCCGGCTCCGTACTTGGACCCTGCATAGGCTGCCGTAAGCTGACGTCACCACGCCGCCTACATCGCATAGGTGCTGGAGGCGCCTGGCCAGGCTGAAGGCCTAAACCTTATGTTGTGAATGGGACAAAGGTTTATAATAATGTGTGTCCTTAGTGTCTCTATTTTAATGTATTAGTTAGTATATACCTCCAACATATACATATTATATATATATAACAGGCACATACTTATATAGAACAGCATGCAAAGCTGTAGGTATATCTTTTGGGTCATTAATTTGTTAAACAAAATGGCTGCCTTGTATAGTTGTATAGATTGTCCGTGTAATCCAAATTGCGCCTAGTCATGAATTACACCCTGTGTCCAGACATTCCTGAAGCTGTGAGGAGTGGGTCCACTCAGATAAAGGTACATGCGCCGAATATAACCCTCACAGCCAGCAACATGTGATGCCTTCTTTATCTACCATTTGCAAAAGGGTATAAAAAACCACCATTTTGTGATAAAATCATAAAGACACTTTCATAGCGCAAGGCATGTTGTGATGTGTTTTCACGGTGGCACCTTTTGTTATTATTTAAGATAAATTTGAGACCCCCACAAGGACAGTATAGCCCCCTTTGAGCTACTTTCTAATTACAGATGACGCCTTGCATGTGGGGCATGTGGCTTATAATCTGATTATTAATCCGAAAACTGAGCTGGTGAGCTTCTACTGTCCGTGACACAGGAAGAGAGATAAAGGCGCCATCACTTCTTCTTGAATATCTTTCCCGGGTAAGTAACAAGTATTATACTTTGACTGATCCAAATCGAGCAGTATTGTTTGTCCTAGTGGTGAGCTGTTACTATGTTTTCATTCGGTTAATTGTTTAGGTCACACGACATCAACGATTCGCCCATGCTATTGAACCAATGGACCTGTGGGTAAATTAACTCCTTGGGGGGTATTTTTCCTGTTTTATGTGTATTGAGATGTTTGGAACTGATTGAAAGCAGAAGCTGGTGAAAGCAAGGAGTTGACAGTCAGCTGATGAATCACCGTAGGCCGAAAGAGCCTAGAGCGCTCAGTGATTTATGTGAAATCTCCCGATGGCAAGATAACACGGAATTCTGTCTCCTCGCGAGTAGGTAGAGACTGTCAGCTTGCTTTGGGGAAAAAAAGCCACTTAGTGAAAAATGAGAAATCATTTGATGGTGGAATCATGAATACAAGCATTTTTTCCTTGGTAAAGGAAAATGCTTTTCCTTTTCTCCTTTTCATCCTTGGTAAAGAAGGAAATGCAGAGCACAGCGTCATGAAATCGTTTCCTATCACGTTCGATACGAGTCTGTCGAGTTTTTTTGTCGTGTGTGTAGTGTGGTCCTGAGAAGTGTAAACGTGTTTGTAGAAACGAAAGAAACAAAGAAGTTTGGTATCGTTGAGTTTTTGAGTTTAGGGCACAGCGCCATCTGCTGGTTATTTAGAGGTAAAATGTTAGATATGAGTCTCATTGTTGATAGGAAGAAGTAAGTGGAAGTAGTCTGAAAATTTGCAAGTAGTTTTAAGTGTGAATTTATGACCTCAAAAACATTTGAGAAAAAGAGGAATGGAAATGTCTGAGGAGTTGATACAGAAAGAAGAAGATTTGAAGTATTTTGGAAATGTTGTTAAATTAATGCTGAATTCCTGGTACACTGTGTAAACTAATGGATGCATAAAGAAGGTTGGGGCTCTGGCCTGGGGTGCAGCTGCCATTGTATCAACCCCCAGAAGAAATTTCTGAAACAAAGGAAAGTGTGAATACTGTGCCGCAACACCCCTGTTATATGGCGGAGGGACTTGTCCTTACTGGGGGGTGAGAGACAAAGTCAGTGTGTAGACCCAGAACTGCTGCAACAATAGGGAACCACGCCCAGAAACAGCCCCACCTGTGACACAAGTCACCCCTCCCCTGTAACCACAACCACTCTGCTCCAGCCCTGCCCATTACACCCAGGCTACCTGCACCTTAAGTTCCACTCTGAGCCGCCCCTCCATTCACTTCCTACTCCAGCCCCGCCTACTCCTTCATCAGGATGTCACATCCTCTTCCTCTGGATTCTAACTGCCCCCCGGCCCCTTCCTGGGTACCCAAATTCACATTCCTGGAGATCTCAAGATGGTGGTAAACATAGTATTCTGTGATGTCCAATGAAGAATCAGATACTGGGGATAATAGGCACCATAGCCACAGCCAGCCCAACAGTGGAGGAGAACCTCATGTACTGGGAGGAGAAGATACATGGGAGCAAGGCTCTAACAGCATGAAGAAGACCAGGGAGGAGGAAGAACAATGCACTAGCCCACTGCACAGCACACCCCGTTAAGGACCCTGTGGAGCAGTCAGAGCTGACCAGTGGAGAGGGCTCAGGAATGGACTCCGCATGACCCCCTTATCTCACAGGCCTCAACTACCGGGGGAGCGGGTGTCAAAGGTCCGAGCATATTATGTTACATTCCCACCGAGTCAAGTGTCTGTTTGATAACTGGTGAATATTTTGCCGGACCCTGAAAACCAACCTATGCCCGTATTAACAGCAAGATAGCGCTATAAGCAAGAACTACACAGCAACTTGGAAAGATATATGGTCCTGTCAATAGTTATCAGCATGGGATTTCATACGGGCCCATTGTGGCCAAATCCTTCTTCAAGGCTGCATGAGGGATGAATGAGGTTCCACTGAGCCTGCGAGTCATGAGTGGTAAGTTGTGAACAGCTGAAACAAGGGCTGGGGACAGACTTTTCAGGATCAGGCCTTGACACAGGACAGACTTTACTCAGGATAAATGGTAAACGTGTGAGAAATTATCATGCAATGGTATAATTAAGATGTACCTGATTTTAGGATTTTATCACTTCGCTTTGATAAGCCGCATGCTCGGATGCTTACGCAGTGCCTTTAGTGGGATGGCCTGCTGGAACCCATGAGGAAGCAGCTGAATATGGTTCGGCCTGAGTACAAGACCCTACCAGTAGATACGTGCTTCTAGTTGCAAAAGGCATTGAGAACAATCTGCAAGCGGGATATGTGTGATAGAAACCGTGCTCCTGGGATTGGTGGCCGCCGCATATGGAGGACTCTGGATGCCTACAATCCAAGACACGCGCATAATTGCTCTTGGAACTGCAACAGAGCAGGACACTGCCCCCTCTGCAAAAACCAGAAGAGGACGGAGAACACCACAAGCTAGATCACTTTCGGACCCTCTCCTTATGTCTACTCTATTCTGAAGCCCAAACCATAGGAGAACAGGGAATACTCCACTCCCTCGTGCAAATTCTGGTATGATGCAGTTGAAACCACTCCATTCCACATTGATGAAGATGCTTAGAGTCCATCAGAAAGCGTGAAGGAGAAGCTATTAGCCAGTGCTAGCCTGCACTATGCATTCCACGGACCTACCAGAAGACCTCAAGCTCTGTGTAACAGGAAAGTGAAGTGACATCCCTTGAGTTCTAGGCACAGGCCCATGCAGGCCCAGAAACAGACCAGCATGGATACATACACTGACAAAGCTTGGACCCCCTGCAAAGGAGGAGGGACCTTCCCAGTTTACAGGCTGTAGCTGCAGCCCAAGTGCTGCTTGATAAAACAGCGACATCGGTAGTCGTTGACGCTCCCTGTCAGCATACTTTTCTCCTGGCACCACGTGACATCTCCAATCGCCCCCCAAACAAGCGGCGCGTCCCCATTCTCACCGCGACTTCTCTCATCACACAGCGTCTCAGGCTTCAGTGTTTCGCTCCTCTGCCCGGATAACGTTACTCTTATGCCGCTGATTGTGTTCTTCAGCCTAGCCACCTTATTTTCCCTTTCTCAAGGGGGGAATAGGATGAAGATGAAATCTGAAAGAACCGTGTACATGAAGAAAAGCCATGAAATGTTTCCATTTCATTTTCTTTTTGTGGATGATCCTAGATTTGCAGACCCGTCGCAAGGACGATATCATACGGATATGGCCTGAGCACACCATCACACGCAGTTTTTGAGAAGCAAAGAATTAGCATTGCATAGTCACCCCAAGAAGTTATGACGGTTTCAGGCAGTCGGGCAAATGGCCTACACATGTACGGACTCAAGATACATTACTTGGACCTATTTGGAAAGCACGAGATTCTCACGGCTAGCGGTAACCCCAGTGAAAACATGGACAAGCCATTCAAGGTCCTGATGATGCACTGCTGGCTGCCACAGACAGTGGCCAACTAAATGAAGGCAACATGGGAAGCGAATAACATAAGAGGAAAACACTTGGCTGACCAAGCAGCCACACAGGCCGCAAACAGGTGAGAAAGGGAAAGCAAGTTCAGTGTCAAGGTGCAGGAGGAAAACTCGCACCCAACCCTCCAAGGAGGATTGCTAGGCCAAGATGCAGAACAAGCACCACTGGAGGAAAAGGAAAGCTGGAAAAAGAAGGGAGCAAAGAAGAACTAAGAAGACGTTCTATATGTAGTAGGGAAGGCGACACCTGCTTGCCACGGGCGCTATAGACCCAGCTGTAGTGCAAATGGGGACCATGGAACGGACTGCCTGAGAATCACGGAGCCGCAAAAAGTTGGCAAGAGAAACAGTCATGCCCTGACCAGACAGCCCTGCGCCAATATAAGCTTGGTAGAGACAGGCACACGCCCCGGGGATAGTTAGCTCTCTCTTTCCCTATGAGATCCTGTTAGGGGCAGTTTTGCCCCCCAAGAGCTAGTGCATATTTCCCTCCAGCAGTTGTAGCTACAAAAACAATGCTATGACCTCTTATGGAAACTGCAGTGTTTAAAGATTTTGTTACTAATGTATTCACTAGGGTTTTTCCATTCCAATCCAGACTTATGACGTTCTAGCTCATAAGCTACACCTGGAGACTGTGTCTACGTGAAGAAATTTGTTGTGAAAAACCCTAGAGCCGAGTGTTTGAGTGGCCGCACAAGTCCTGCTGGGATACCACGACCACAACCCTAGTCAAGAGGCAGCAAGCCCAACTCGGATCCACGCTCACACTCTAAAGATCGCTCCAGCCCCCCCCGGAGTATAGGGCAGAGATTCATGCGCTGTGCGTTTACTAGATGTTAAGTTAGTTCTTCTTTAGTTTTTTAACTCCATGTCAGAACCATGCATATTATTGGTGTGTGAAGGAGGAGTACGGGGACACCACTTGCTATTACTGGGGTGCGAGGTGTTGGCGAAACACGGGAATGACCTGGGTATAAGGACCACCAGTCCTGACCAATATTACACTATCTAGGAATAAAGCGATAAACAGAAAACCCCTACTTACTAGAATAGTAGGTTGACAAAGAGACAGGAACCTGTCGGAGAATAGGGAGTTACCCAGGAGAAAGCATGCCCCCTAACGCTAGAGCTATTGAAGACCTCCAGGAACTGTACTGGTAGGCAATAATGTCCTGGGGTCCATATAGTGAGGTTAGGGTTCAGAAGATAGTGACACATCAGACCCAGGAGGAGAAAGAGAAGCCTCCACAAAGGTCAGCTTCAACCCCCATCGTGTATATCGAATGCTATAGGGATGCCCAAAGGGCGGGTTCCCTGATGAGTTTAGAAGGCAAGGAACCAAGTGCGCTGGTTGGAAATCTCGCACCTGATAATAACACTGCGAGATCCACCCACAAACATGAGAAACCTGCTGTACTTTTAAATCCCAGATAATACAGACCAAATTGGGAAGGTCCCTGAGGCCATTAGAAAGCTTATAGTGAACTCTACAGAAAGAATTACAGCGTAACTCAGGCATAGATCCACCCCCTGGGAAGCAGTGGATTCACTTCAAGGTTTAGAGGGGTGGCAGGGAAATGCTTGCCCAGATAGGGTATTGCCCATAATTGATTGTATTGCTAATTCATGCTTCTAGATTGTCCATTGCTTGAGGAAACTATTTATTGTGAAAGCTGTGGACAGACTACTCCCATCATGATGAACAGATGTCTAATGGCCTGGCCTCTATATGACAGCGACACTACCACACCCTTCAGCTGTCCAAATCCTGACACCTAAGATGATGTGGACAATAAACACTATTCCAAGATGAGACCCATTGACGTCAGAAGTGCTCCGAAGTCATCTACTCCCCCTGCAACCCGCTAACGTCTCAAAGAATTAAGACCAATAGAAGTGTAGGGTGAGGCTAGGGAGGCGTAACAGGGACTACGGGCCCGCCGCTTGTCAGGGCGAGGTGACTTCCGAGCAAAAGACAAACTAGGGAAAGAGTGGAATAGGGAAAGATGGATAGGGAGAGATAAAAATGAAACAAAGTCTCAAGTTGGGGACTGTTTTGTGATGGGAGCAAAGGTTATATATAGTGATCCTTTGTGTCTCTATTTATAATGAGTATTAGTTAGTTAAATACCTCACATATACCTATTATATATATATTCAATATAGGCGGTTAAATCGTAATATATATAATATACAATATAATGAGGCACATACTTATATAGTACAGCATGTAAAAGCTGTAGGTATATCATTTGTCATTAATTTGATAGAACAAAAAGGCTCCTGTAGTAGCTTTGTAATAGTGATTTCGTGTAAACCAAGATGGCGCACTAGTCAGAAGTTGATCAACCTGTGTTCAGACATTCCTGAAGCTGTGAGAGTGGAGTCCATAGATAAGGATCGTGCAATAGACCACCTCACAGCCAGCTACATGTGATGCCTTCATATCTACACATTTGCAAAATGGTAAAAAAAACCACCATTTTTGAATAAAATCAGAAGCACTTTCAATAGCCAAGCAAGGCATGTTGTGATGTGTTTTTCTATCGTGCACCCTTTTGTTATTTTTAAGATAATTTGAACCGCCCACAAGGACAGGAATAGCCCCTTTGAGGCTACTTTTCTATACACCTTCAGCCCTGCAGGGATATCAGTCGGAGCGCAGCGCTAGTGGCGCTGTAGCTCCGCTGACACCGCGCAGATTCCCGGGAGTCGGGACATTAGTCCCCAACTCCCGGGGCGCCTGACTCCCTGACGCTCAGAGCGCGTCGGCCCGAACGCCTCAGTGACCTGATGCGCGGAACGGGCCCGCGTGACGACTCGCAGCTAGCCCATCCAGGGCCCAGGCAGTAGCTCGGGGCCCACACACTGTCATGGGTGAATAAGACGGGTGGCCGCCCGCAGGCGTGCCCCCTTGATTTCACCGGGCCCCATACGGCAGTACTGGTTTTCCCCTGAATGGCGGCCCTGGCAGGCGAGCCGAGTGGGACAAACGCCCATTGGTAACACAGATAAGCGTGCGTGCCCATGTTTAGGGAATAAATGCCCATGGTAACCACAAAATAGCGGCTTGCCATGTGGTTGGGGACTATATGCCTCATGTGTACACAATACGGCGTGCCATTGTGGGACTAAGGCCCATGGTAACACAATAGCTGCGTGCCATGTGTGGGACTAATGCCCATGGTAACACAATAGCGGCGTGCCATGTGTGGGACTAACGGCCATGGTAACACAATAGCGGCGTGCCATGTGTGGGACTAATGCCCATGGTAACACAATAGCGGCGTGCCATGTGTGGGCCTAAAACCCATGGTAACACAATAGTGGCGTGCCATGTGTGGGACTAATGCCCATGGTACCACAATAGCAGCGTGCCGTGGGTGGGACTAATGCATATGGCAAACCAAGAGCGGCGTGCCCTGTGTGGGACTCATGCCCATGGTAACACAATAGCGGCGTGCCATGTGTGGGACTAATGCCCATGGTAACACAATAGCGGCGTGGCCATGTGGTGGTACTAATTTTCCCATGGTAACGACAATAGCGGCGTGCAATGTTTTGGACTAAACTCCCCATGGTGAACACAAATATAGCGGCAACCATGTTGTTGTGACTAATGCCCATGGTAACACAATAGCGGCGTGCCATGTGTGGGACTAACTCCCCCTGGTAACACAATCGCGGCGTGCTGTGTGTGGGACTAACGCCCATGGTAACACAATAGCGGCATGCTGAGTGTGGGACTAATGCCCATGGTAACACAATAGCGGAGTGCCGTGTGTGGGACTAACTCCCATGGTAACACAATAGCGGCGTGCCATGTGTGGGACTAACTCCCCATGGTAACACAATAGCGGCGTGCCATGTGTGGGACTAACGCCCATGGTAACACAATAGCGACGTGCCCTGTTGGTGGGAGATAACGCCCTATGTAACACAATAGCGCGTGCCATGGTGGGACTAATGCCCATCGTTAATACACTAGCGTGCGGTGCCAAGTGTTGGTCCAACTCCCCATGGTAGACACAATAGCGCCGTTGCCATGTGTGACTAATGCCCATGGTAACACAATAGCGGCGTGCCATGTGTGCTGTGATGGATTCTGCTTTACTGTATCACACCCTTCAAATATGTAAAAATCACTAATATAACATAAGAAACCAGAATAAGATGGATAAGAAGTTAGGCAAACACCTAATCACAAGGTCAAGGACTGGGGCACACGTGCTCTTTTTAGCCAGGACAAGTGTCGGCTGCCACTATTACCCAATAATAGCACAATGTAGTGACCACACAGTAGTGATATAGTCCTCCGACACCGCTTGTCTGCAGAGTATCATCACCTTAGAGACCATTCAAAAAGCTAGAAAACCGCAGCCGGAATACACAACAAGAGAACCTGTGATGCCTCCTGATGCGACTGTTTTGTCCCATGAAATAATTCTTGAGAATCTTCTCTGAATCAGTTCAATATTAGGCTGTTCCTCTGTTATTCCTCCTGGAAATGAACAAACAAGCTGAGCTTTTTTGACACCCATTCCGACTGCAGAGACAATGCCACACTCCTTGCTGCCACCTGGTCCAAACTGGACAACAACTCCCTAACACTCCTTGCTAAATCCTGCCACCTGCCGGCCAACCTTGTACCCCGCGTATTGGACTAAACCAACGCACTAGGGAAAAAAGGGGTCCGTTCCAAAACTAAACTCTGATACATAAACATAGAAGGAGGCAAACAGATGATTATCCTCACCAGACTGCGCAGGTGCTGTGATCCCACCAGTCGCTGATCCAAGCCCTGAAGACCATCACTGCTTCCTCACTGTCCTTCGACAACGACCTGGTAAGCAGACTCCTCACCACCGGCATAAACCCCGAACCGACTTCCCGACCCATAGTTTCTGGGGTTTTCATAGTTTTTGAAAAAGGGCTAAAAAAAGACAAGTCGTCCACTAGTTCACCCTTTTGTGCAAAGGGGTTTGACCCAGAGGAAGGAAAAAAACCCCAATGAGTAGAAGCCAATTGTCCTCATTTTAGGGGAAAAATTTCCCCCCACCCCAAATCTGGCAATCAAAAAAAACCGGGATCAAGACCCCTCCCCGAATCCGTCATTTAAAACTGTTAATTATTAGCTCCAGAAAGATCCAAACCCTTTTGAACTCGGTTTTTGAATTGACCATGACCAGTCCTCTGGCAGAAATTCATATCTCACTGCTCTTACGTAAAAATCCCTTTCTTTTTTATGTAAAACTTTTTTTTCCTAAGCGAGAGGTGCCCCCTTTTTCTAGATACAGCCTTGTATAAATAAATTTTGGGGAAGATTTATATTGACCTTTGTGTATTTAAACTTTTTTAAAAATTACCCCCCCAAGGTTCTTTTTTCTAAACTAAAAAAACCCTAATCTTTCCCAAACTTTCTGTGTACGGGGTCCACCCCCTCCTTTTTTATTTTTGTTGCCCGCCCTTTGTACCCGTTCAAGCTCTACAAAGTCTTTCCTTCACGGTGCCAAAACTGACCAATATTCCATGTGTGGGTTAACCAGTGACTTGTATAATGGGAAATAATTCTCATCATTGCACTATGCCCCCTTTTTAAAGCACCCCATGTCCATTTTCTTTGGTGCTGTTTTCTGACACGGCGCTACAATAAGGGTTTACTGCCCACCGGATTCCCAACCCTTCCCCATGTCACTTTTACCCGTGTTTTTCCTTTAAAACATGTAATCATGTAATGGTTTTTTCCTCCCCCATGTGAAAACCCTTGCTTTTATCAGTGTTAAAACCCTCATCTGCCTTTCCCTGCCAGCCTCCAAATTACCCAGATCCCTTTTTGTAATAACATTTTATCCTCTATTTGTTAAATTATTTTCAGACTTATTCTCTGCAAAGATCGATATTCCTTCTTGAAACCCCCGTGTAAAATCTTTAAATTTAAAATGTTAAAGAGGATAGGGCCCAATACTACCCTTGTGGGTCCCCCACTGTACAAGGGATCCAGTCGGTAAAACTTAAATTTTACCCTTTTTTTTCCTATCATGGCCATTCTACCCATTTTTCACACTTTTTCCCCCAGCCCCAGCTTTTCCATTTTATTTACCAACCCCTTTTATGTGGGCACCGTATCAAATTTTTAGAAAAATCTAGATTATGACATCAGTGCCTCCCCCGACCCCAGTCTAGCACGACTTCCTCATAAAAAGGAGAGATTAGCGACGGGCCCGATTTTTTAAAAAACCCTGCGGAACGCGTTATACATTTACAGTGAGATACTCCGGGATAGCATCTCTGAGAAAACCTTAAAACTTTTTTACCTAAAACAGAGGTTAAGCTTATGGCCTATAGTTTCCTGATCACTTTTTTACCCCGGACCTCGATGCATTGATGAAGGAGGGGGGAAAAACCCGTCGTGGGGGAAAGAAACCTCAGCCAGCAAAATGCGCCCTCATTGTTCAGCCCATGTGGGGCTTTCAGGGATCAACTTCTCCTTTACCTCCCGGGCCCCCTCTCTGATGGTTCTCCGACCGATATAGCAGGATGGCCTCCCGTGGAAAGAGGAGAGGCACAGAAGGCCCCACCACAGAAAAAGAGCGGGGCCCCTGCCCTCCATAGGGCCTGTCGATCGAAATGGGTCCTCCAGGTCAAAAGACAGCCTAAACACAAAGGGCCCCCTCTGACCTGGAGGGCCCCAAGGGGCCCGCGCCAAAAAGCAACCTGGGAGTGTACCTTTGTTAGGCCTTGCCATCTGCACACTCCTAGAGATGACTGACGACGTCTAACAACCCCCACACCTGTTCCTGCAGCCAGGCAGGAACACGGGACCCAGCGGCCTGCTGAATATATCCTCCACTGAGGCCATGTAACTGGAGCAGGAGCAGCACATGGCGCTGATTCAAGTTCGCTAGCATCTTCTCCCCACTCTGTAAGGAAAGGTATATGTAACCTCTCTCCATGACTCCATCCCTGCCTCGACTACGTCAGCAAGCTCCTGGCTACTCGTTAGGCCCTGTGAGATGCTGGCCACTAGGGTTGCGCCCTGGCTCTGCCATGGTGGTCACAGCTCATGAAACCCACCAATGAACAGAACTGTCTTATCCACTTGGCACACTAGAGAGTTGCCTGGGGGGCCCCCCAAGCAATAAAAAAAGGGGGGTACTCCTAGAATCAGGGAATTCTCAGGTTTCTGGGTCAGCATTGCTATTTTCATTGTTTGCAAATATTTAAAATCCAAATTCTTGGCCCCCATTTACCGGGAACCCGAGAATGCTGTTTGGGGCCCCCTCTGCTGGAGGAGCCTGAACATGATTGGGTGAGGCTTGAACAGGGCCCAGTCCATTGCTTTGCCCAGATAATAATAATGATCCATAAATGGAAATTGGTCCAAAGCCCTATAGATAGTTGGCCCAGTGCTATGTATATGTGGATCCCTGTCTGTGTCTCTCTGAAATGTTCCATATTCTTTACAACCACAGATGGTGCAAATATTCCCCCATAGTGAAGTCTGCATTTACCGGTATCATCCCCATAAATTTTTGAGGTTTCCCCACCCCCCATCTATACTTTGCACTAGATTGGGGTCATCACTCTCCATCATGTCCCTTTGGGTTTTGCACAAACCCGTAACCTTCGCTAATTTAAATTGGTTTGATCTTGTGTCTTTGCTTTGGGCTCTCTGATTCTCCCTGATTTAGACACAGGGTCATCTTATCCATTGGGTACGCTGAGCAGTTGCCTCAGGGATCCACACGCATAGTGGTCCCAGATGGCAAAGGGGTTTTGTCCGGGGACCCCGGGGACATATTAATTTTGGCCTGTTTTTCAATTTTCGTGTGTCTTTAGGGGTAGAATCACCCTCCTGCTCCTCAATTAGTTTTGAGGCCACATGGTCCCAATAGGCATGTGATGATGTGGTTTGTGTTTGGGGGTGTTTTGAGACATGGTTTCATGATTGGGGTTTTAATGTAAAGGCCTGGTGTAAAGTCAAGTTTTGGGGGATGCCCTGCACTGCTGCCCCCGGGGCTCCAATCTTTTAAATGACGCTGATGAGACACTGACCACAATGAATGTCAATAATTTTCATTTATTGTCACCATCAACCTTTTTCTCAGGTTTTTCATCCAGAAAAACCCACCAGGGGGGGGGGGGGGGGGGGCCCGAAGTCATAAGGGGCTCCTATAAGGGGCCATTGCCATCTCTTGGGTTTGACTGGGAATCACCCGCCTGAAAATTACAGTTTGGGTGAAATAAGAGCTTTTTCCCTTCATGGTGAGAAAGATTTCGGATGCCGGGGTCTTTTAGGTTAATGCTTCCCGGTTTTGCAGTTCCAGAACAAATTTAAAAAAAAAAAGCGATTTCTGAAAATCTTCCCTTTTAAGCCGGGTCAGTCGGGGGTTGTCTGGTTTGGGGTCTTGACATAATTGCGTCTGTTTGTCTTGGAGGAGAAACTGCTGGGGTCCCCCCACAGGAGATGTAAGAGCCCGCAGGGGGCTCTACAACTTTTTTTCCCTGGCGCCGTCCAGGTATCACAGTCAAGGTTTTTGCGATTTTTTTTGTTTTCTGATTCCTTTGTTGCTGCTGTTGGTTTTTTATGTAATGAGAGATATGAGGGAATACGGGCAGGTCAGGAAGGTATCGGGGCACAATGCGCGCTCTATGGAGACAAAAACCTCCTTCTCAACACTTTTTTATCCCAATGTCTTCGATAGCAGCTTCCCCACTTCCCCTTTGGGCCAGGCCCGACAGTCATTGGAACCCCAGAAATTGTGCAGTAGGACAATAAAACCAAACAGTGGGTAACGGAAAGTATATCAGGACCTTTTAGATCATTTTTCACATCTTTGTTTCATAGCAGGCCATATTATTAAAATCCAAAAAGTTCATTTTTTTTCCTCATTAATGTACACTCTGCACTCTGCCCCCCCACCTCTCGACCCCCCACCTTGAAAGAAAAAATCATAAATGGTAGATATTTTTGCAAAATTTATTAAACACGAAAAACGAAATCTCCCATGGTCATAAGATTCAGCCCCTTTTGCTGTGGTCATAAGTATTCCAGGCCCTTGCTCAGATATTGATAGAAGCACATTTGACTAGTAGCAGTCAGGAGTCTTCTTGATGCAACAAGTTGCTCACACTCCTTTTTTGGCTCCTGCTGCCACTTACTGCAGATTCCTCTCCAGTGTTCCGCTCATTGGATGTGAACGTTGGTGGATGCAATTTTCAAGTCTCCTCCAGAGATGCTCAATGGTTAGGTCCAGGGCTCTGGCTGGGCGCGGTCAGGAATGGGCACAGGGTTTTCCTAAAGAAAAGGCGCTACATATTGGTTATTTTAAGCTGTGTTCTTAGGATCATTGTCTTGTTCCAGTCTGAGGTCCAGACGTCTGGAAAGAGGTTTTTACACCAGTGATATCTCTGTATATGTCCTCATTCCAACTTGATTCATATGCCGCCGCCCACCATGTGTCACAGTTGGGATGTATTGGGGCAGGTTATGAGCAGGGTCTGGTTGGGTTGCATCACCGCTAACAAATTAAGGCAATGTTCACAACGGCTTAAAATTGTAAGTATTACAGTCCGTAATTACGCCGCCCCGGAGTGCCCAAATACGGCGGAATACGTCCTAGTCATTACAGTAATCCACATTTCTCAAGAGAACTAAGGATTACCTTCTCCCTCCCCTGCTCGGGACAGCGAATCCGCCGGGCGTGGGAGAAAAGATGACATGTGAATTACACAGCGGCGAAATACCCCGCTGGTAATGATAGTCTGTGGGCCCCCATGCTCACCGCTCCCGGGCCCGCCCCTGCACGTCCTGACCACAACAGAGTAATTGTCTGCAGCGTTCCTATGTTCGTTGCACTGATGAGAGGCTTCCGTCTGCGCTTTCCTATGTCTTGCACTAGAGAGGGCTTCGACGTCGTCTGCGGCTTTCCTAGTGCCTGTATACGGAAGTAGTCTTCCCGGTCTGCGGCATTTCCTATTGTCTGCACTGAGGAGAGGCTTCCCGTCTGGCGGCTTGTTCCTGATGTCTGCACTGAGAGAGTCTTCCGTCTGCAGCTTCCTATGTCTTGGCACTGAGGAGAGGCTTCTGTCATGCAGCTTGTCCTATGTCTTGCACTTAGGAGAGTTTCTAATCTGCGCCTTTCATATGTCTTGCACTGGGAGAGGCTTCAGTCTGCAGCTTCCCCTATGTCTTGCACTGAGGAGAGTCGTGTCCCTTCTGGCAGCTTTCCCTATGTTTTGCACTGATGAGAAGGCTTCTGTCTGCAGCTTTCCTATGTCTTGCACTTAGTGAAGAGGTTTCTATCTGCGGCTATTCATATGTTCTTTTCCTTGCACTTGAGGAAGAGGCTTCCGTCAGCAGCTTCCCTATTCTTGCACTGAGAGAGGCTTTCCGTCGCGGCGTTTCTATGTCTTGCACTGAGGAGAAGGCTTCCGTCTGCCGCTTCCCTATGTTCTTGCAGCTGAGGAGGAGGCTTCCTCTGCGGCTGTTCCTATGTCTTAGGCACTGAGGATAGGCTTCCGTCTGCGGCTTTCCCCTATGTCTTTGCACTGAGGAGAGGCTCTCCGCGTCTGCGGCTTTCATATGTCTTGGCACTGAGAGAGGCTTCCATATGCAGCTTTCTTATGGTTTGCAACTGAGGAGAGGCTTCTGGCTCTGCGGCTTTCCTATGTCCCTGCATGAGGATATTTCATTTGCAGCTTTCCTATGTAGTTGCACATGAGGTGAGGAGGCTTCTGTCTGCGGCTTTCCTATGTCCTGCACTGAGGAGAGGCTTCCTGTCTGCGCTTTCATATGTCCTTGCATCTGAGGGAGAGGCTGTCCGTCTGCGGCTTTTCCCTATGTCCTTCGCACTGAGGAGAAGGCTTCCGTCTGCAGCTTCAGATAATGTCCGATTACTGAGGAGAGGCTTCGCGTCTGCGCTTTCCTATTCTTTACACTGAGGAAGGCTTCCGTCAGCCGGCTTTCCTATGGTCTAACACTGAGGAGAGGCTTGACTCCTTCCGTCTGCGGCTTTTTCCAATGTCTTTGGCACTGAGACAGAGGCTTCCGTTCTGCAGCTTCCCTTATGTCTTCGTCTCTGAGGAGAGTGTTTCTGTCTTCTGCGCTTTCCTATGTCTTGCACTTAGGAGAGCTTTCTATCTCTGCGGCTTTCATATGTCTCTGCACTAGGAGAGGCGTCAGTCTGCAGCTTCCCTAGTCTTGCACTGGAGGAGAGGCTTACCGTCTGCTGCGGCTTTTTTTTTTTTTTCCTATGTCGTTGCACTGAGGAGAGGCTTCTTCTGCGTTTCCTATGCTGCACTGAGGAGAAGGTTTTTTCCTCCGTCTGCGGCTTTCCTATGTCTTGCACTGAGGAAGACTTCCGTCTCAGCTGTCCCTATGTCTTGCACTGAGGAGAGGCTTCGTCTGCAGCCATTCCTATGTCCTGCACTGAGTGGAGGCTTCCTTCTGTGGATTTCCTATGTCTTGCACTGAGGAGTAGGCTTCCGTCTGCGGCTTCCTATGTCTTGCAACTGAGGAGAGGCTGTCCGTACAGCGGCTTTTGCCTATGTCTTGCACTGAGAAGGCTTCCGACTGTCGGCTTTCCTATGTCTTGCACTGAGGAGAGGCTTCTGCCGTCTGCAGCTTTGCCTATGTCCTCCACTGAGGGGAAGGCTTCCTTCTGTTGCTTTCCTATGTCTTGCACTGGAGGAGAGCTTCCGTCTGGTGCGGCTTCCTAGTCCATGCACTGAGGAGAGGCTTCCGGTCTGCTAGCTATTTGCCCAATGTCTTGCACTGAGAGAGGTTCTATCTGCGGCTTTCAAATGTCTTGCACTGAGGAAGACATCCGTCTTCAGCTCCCTATTGGTTCCCCCTTGCACTGAGGAGAGGCTTCTGTTCTGCGGGCTTTCCTATGTCTTGCACTGAGGAGAGGCGTCCATCTGCGGCTTTCCGTATGTCTTGCACCTGAGAGAGAGGCTACGTCAACAGGTTTCTCTATGCTTGCACATGAGGAGGGCTTCCGTCGGCGGCTTTCCAAGTCTTGCACTGAGGAGAGGCTTCCGTCTGTGGCTTTCCTATGTCTTACACTGAGGAGAGGCCTTCCGTCTTGCAGCTTCACTATGTCTATTTACAGAGAGAGTACTTCCGTCTTCTGCAGCTTCACTATGTCTATTATCTGAGGAGAGGCTCTCTGTCTGCATGCATTCCTATGTCCTTGCAACTAGAGAGGCTTCTGTCTGCAGCTTTCCTCATGTCTTCTTGCACTGAGGAAGGCTTCTCGTCTGCAGCTTTCCTATGTCCCTTAGCACTGAGGAGAGACTTCCGTCTGCGGCTTTCCTATGGTCTTGCAACTGAGGAGAGGCTTCTGTCCTGCGGCTTTCCTATGTCTTTTTTGCACTGAGGAGAGAGTTCCGGTCTGCGGCTTTTTCTATGTCTTCCACTGGGGGATGGAGTGGGCTTCCGTCTGTCCAGCTTCCCTATGTCTTGCAACTGAGGAAAGCTCGGTCTTGTCAGCTTTCCTATGTCTTGCACTGAGAAGGTTTCTATCTGCTGCGGCGTTCCATATGTCTTGCACTCGAGAAGACTTCCCTCTGCAGCTTCCATCCCTATGGTCCGTTGCACTGAGTGAGAGTGCTTCGTCTGCAGCGTTTCCTATGTCTTGCACTGAGGAGAGGCTTCCGTCTGCAGTCATTCCTAGGTCTTACACTGAGGAGAAGTCTTCCGGTCCTGCGCTTTCCTATGTCTTACACTGAGGGAAGAGGCTTCCGTCTGCTGCTTTCACTATGTCATGCACGAGATAGGTCTTCCGATCTGCAGCTTCCTATGTCTTGCACTGAGGAGAGGTTTCATGCGCCGCGTCGGGCTGCCGCTGCCTCCGCGGCCGTTTTCCCTGCCTGCCAGGGCCACGGCGCAGACAACTGCGGTCACCCGCGGGCCATACCCTCTTCCGCCATCAACAGAGGCCTGGCCTCGCATTACCTGGCTCCGCTCCGCGGTTAAAACCGGACGCTACCTGTCTGTCCCCGGGCCGTCGTGCGCATGCGCGCCCCCATGCGCTCGCAGCGACGGCTGTTTAAATTTAAAGGGCCAGTGTCCCGGGAATTGGCTTATTGCCGGGCGCTGGTCCTGAAATAATGTGATTCCGCCCCCGGCACTGGTGCCAGATTGTTGGTGTGCTTAGTGAGAGTTTGGAGTGTCCTTGTGTCCATATTTGCTTATGTCCGTGTACCAGTCCGTCCGCTACGTTTCCTGACCTTGCCTGTTTGCCGGCCTGCCCTGACCGTCTGTCCGTCTCTGACACCACGAACCTCTGCCGTCCTGCCCTGACCTTCTGCCTGTTTTCCTGACTACTGCTTTTGATTATGATTCTGTACCTACGCAGAAAGCCCGGCCGCCACCCCCAAGCAAGTCACGTCAGGGGTAACGACCCTGTGTAGCCCTCACGCCGCAGCAAGTCCATCGCTTTGCGGCGGGCTCTGGTGAAAACCTGGGGGGGGCTACATCACTCGTTCCGCTGGCGTGTGTGTTAACAACCATCGCTTGCGTGTCCAGCGGATCCACCAACAAAATGAAGACCGAACCGTCACAGGTAAAAATCGGCCATAGGATTCCGCAGGGTACCACTGCCCCTAACATCCGGGACGTTACGAATACGGCCGTCGCCCACAGAGGTCAGCGCATACGACCAGCTCGCAGTCCTATGATGTCAGAACCTTGCGGCTCGACTACCTCCGCCTGCGGCCGTGCTGCCATGTCTCACCTGGCGAGCCCATATGCTCCTTCAGCCCTCAGCTCCTCCTGCACGGGCACCGGGAAACCCGGTCTCTCTAATCTCTGCATCTGCCGCTCCCCGCTCGCTATGATGGAGACCCAAGATAGATGCAGAGGTTTCATCATCAGTGTTCTATACACATCGAGATGCTGGTACATCAATTTCCCCACTGAGCGGGGCTTAAAGTCGCCTCATTATTACCTCCTAACTGGCGAAGCTCTGGCCTGGGCCACTCCACGCTGTGGGACCAAGGAGACGCGCCGCTAACGGTCTAACTTGCAAGCCTTCCTCCAGGGGTTCCAGACTGTCTTGAGGAACCCTGTCGCGACCCTCCTTCAGCAGCCGCAGCACATTGCGTCTCGCCTTCCGTCAGGGCGACTCCACTGAGGACACTACTCTGTGCAGATTCCGCACCCTAGCCTCGAACTAACTGGAACAACGAGGGCTCTGGTGCTACTTTTCTGGCAAGGTTCTTCGGTAGACGTTTTAAGGACTAGCTCGCGGTCGCGACCTGCCTACCTCTTTTGGAGTTAAGAAACTGATGTTTAGCCACCCGGATCGATATCGCGTTTTGGCCGAATAAGACAACAGGAGCTCCTGCTCCAACGCGAGTCCACCCGTCCACAGCCGGCTACCCGCTGTTAGCCCCCTCTTCCAACCACTCGCACTCCTTCCGCCAACGGTTCTTGAGGACAACCCATGCAGGTGGAAAGGGCAACATCTGACCCATGGAGGAACGCTCACAGCAGCGACTGTTCTCAGGCAGTTGTGCTTCTTACTATCTGCGGCGGTTCCGGTCACTTCATTGGAGACTGACCGGTGCGGCCGGGAAACTTCCGCACCTAGGGCTCGAGGAGATGCAGACCCTAGTGTGTCAGTCGACCATCTTCCCCGTCTGAACCATTTCCGCTTCTTTGCGGAACCTCCCGGACAGCACCTTCCAGACCACCGCCTTCCTGTACTCGGGTCCGCACGGTAACTTCATTAGCCGATGGCACTGGTTCTTCAGTACCAAGGCATCGCAGTGAGACCTCCCTGCAGAAAAACTCCTTGTACGTGTCTCGCGTCAGTGGCGAATTCCTCAAGGATGCCATTCGGTCGGACTTTCTGCACTGCGCCCCTCATCTTGGCAGATTGGGGCGGGGTTACATCAGGAAGACTATTAATTTTTTTCGTACTGCCATCATAAAAAAATATATAAAAAAAAGTCTCGATCCTCTTCTGAGATACTCCTGTGCCACACCTGGTTAGCAAGAGCATGCTCCCGTCCCTGAATTGGAACCCTAAGGCGGAATTCTTCAGTTGGGATCTCGCCTGTCACTCACGATGCCTTCTGGGCAGTCCGCCGGTGTCCTTCATATTGCCGTTACGAAACCTACGAATCTCTTCCAGTTCTGCCTGCTCCTTACCATGACTATGCTGATTTTCCCTCCGAAAAACATGCCGAATCTTTGCCTCCGCACCGGCCCATTCGATTGCCCTATTGATCTGCAAGCCTGGTACTCTAACTACTGATCCTCCTCAGGCAGAGTTTACCCGGCTTTCCGTCCCGGAGGACTAAGGCAATGGTCCGAACTATAATCCAAGAGAACCTACTCAAGGGGCTTCATACGCAAGTCTTCATCACCTGCGGGAGCCGATTCTTCTTCGTCGAGAATAAATGATGGGAACCCTTCGGCCCCTTAATCGATTACCGGGCCCGAACAAAATAACAGGTCCACGAATCGTACCAGCGAAACCCGTGCCTTTGATCTCCGAGCTTTTTGGACCCGCCTACAGTGGCGCAACCGATCTTTTTCCTAATTGGATCTCCGTGGAGCCGTACATGATCTGATTCCGCATTCGAGAGGGTGACGAGAGGATAAAACAGCCTTAAAACCACCCGTGATGGCCATTTCTAATATCTTGTCATTCCATTTGGTCTCTGAACGCTCTCGGCTGATTTTCCTAAAACATGTGAATGAGAGATCTTTCCCGGGACCTTTTATAACGTTTGTGTTAACTTGTCTATCTGGACTCGGATGACATTCCTCAACTATTCTCCAGACCCTGGAGACCACACCGTCACCACGCTCCGTCCAGATGCTCAGACGTCTCCGGAGTCACCACTTTATGCCAAGGCTTGAGAAGTGTCTGTTTGAACCACCTCACTGCCCTTTTAGGGTACATCGTAGTCAGATCAAGGGCTTCAGATGGGACCCACCAAGCTCCAGCTCAGCAGTCCCACCGCAATGGCCCGTCGGTCCAGTGGGGCCGGTTCGAGCCATTCAGCGTTTTGTAGCTTTGCCAACCTATTATAGGCAATTTATATTCCTCATTTCTCAATCTCTGATGGCACCGCTTGGTTGCCCTCGACCTATGAAGGGTTCCTAACCCCAAATCCGTGGCCTCAACCGATGCTCAAGAGGCGTTCAAAGCAAAACGTCTGAAAGCCGCATTCCTCCGCTTCCGCTCACTGTTCTCTCCGCTCGTCCGGGGAACCCCATCGCCCGATGTCTTAGAATTCGACCGCCTCCTCAGTTGGTGCCCCGGCGCCGTCTTCTTCAGAAGACCTCACTCGGAAAGTTTGCTAACTGTGGTTCTCTCCAAGAAACTACACCCCAGCTGAGCGCAACTACAACACATAGGGGACCGGAACTCCTTGCTATAAAATTGTCCCTATAAATGGCGACACTGCTGGAAAGGGGCTCTCCCACCCTATCTAGATATATACACGGATCACAGAACCTCTCTCTACTCTGCAAATCCTGCCCAGTCGCTTTGAAATAATCCGCGACAAGCCAGGTGGTCGCTTTTCTTCTTACGCCCTCGTTTTAATTTCTTCGCTTACACTCCGACCGGTCTGAAACAAACGGTCATGGCAAGGACGCTCTCTCCAGATCCTCTGATACGGTGGGCTTGGAGCCGCCCTACAGCATCATTATTCCTTCGAATAACGGCTTCTTGCTGCTGCTCCTCTGAACCATCTACAGTTACCGTCCCGGGGAAGACCTAACAGATCCGTCCTGCTTTGGCTGCGGCTCAGGAATCCTTAAATGGGGGACATTCGTCCCAAACTGCGGGCCATCCTGGGATACACAAGTCCCGTACAACTCATCTCCAGATACTACTGGTGGCCCACACTCATGCCAGACGTTCGGGTGATCTTTGTTCCCTCTGCCTGTGCCTCTTGTGCTCGTAACAAGGTCCCTCCCTCAGACAACCCGCGGGTTACTTCTCTTCTGCCTCTCCCTTGCCTAAAACTCTTGGACCCATATTGCATGTGACCTTTTTGTCACTGACCTGCCGCCTCATCCGGGAACACGGTCATTAGGGTGGTTGGTTGGACGAGGTTTTCCAAAATGCTCCATGTTGTGTCCCTGCCCCCGGTTATCCCTCCGTCACTCACACCCAGCAGCCCAGCCTTCTTCCACCAGTATCCTTTCGGTACTTGGCTCCCCTCGCACATCACCTCTGATAGGATCCAGTTGTGTCTAAGTTCTGGCGGGCTCTGTGTACTCAGTTACGGGTCCAGCTGGACTTTTCATCTTCGTACCACCCTCAGACACGGCAGGTGGAGAGGGTCAACCAAATTTAGGCGCTTATCTGCGACACATTTGTGTGTCTGCCCGTCAAGATAGATTGGTCTGACGCTTCACCCGGGCGAATTCTCTTACAATTCCCGAGACCTCGAGTCTCTAAAGCCGCCCCCTGTTTTATTGTGTTTGGGTTACATCCCCTCCCCGCCCGCCTCTCCCCTTGCCGTTCACGTGTCACTTCTCTGTCAGTGGATGCCCAAGTACATAGATACGATCAAGTCACTCTGGCAGGACAGCGTGTCGTCTCGGCCCTGGCTTCAGGCTTCCTCTCGTACTAAAGTTCAGTCCGATAGGTCCCTGCGGAGACCCTCTCCCCTGTATTTTAGCCTGGTGATCAGGTTTGGCTATCTGCCAGTATACATTCGTTTGTAATGTTCCAGCTACAAGTATGGGTCCCCTAAATATTTGGCCTTTTGTGGTACAATACTGCGTCTGCTTACAAAAAAACCCTTTGTCCTACAAGCTACTCCGTCTTTGCCCTCCCACTCTGTGTGTCCCGAACGCGCCTTCCCAGTCTCGCTCTCAGCCTTTGGTGCTGAATCGCTTCTTGATCCCGTGGAGCTATGCTCCGCTTCTCCTGTGCCGAATCGATGACATCTTTTGAGGTCAAGGAAGGTGCCTGGCACAAAGACAGAGAGGGAAGCGGTTCTTTCTCATCGACTAAGGGGTTTTCGGACCAGAGGAGCGTTGTGGAGCCGGAAGGGCCAATACTGTCACCAGATCTCCCCTGGCTAGGTTCAAAAAAAAGAGGTGGAGACACTAATGGGGGGGGGGGGTACTGTCATGGCGGCCGCGGGCTCGCCGCTCCCCTGCGGCCTTTCCCTTGCCAGCCAGGCCGCGCGCGAGCATCGCGTCACATTCTACACGCGGCCCGACCCTCGGTCCCCACGGCCGGCTCACTTCTAGCACTGGCCTACCGCTCCGGTTGAACGCGCTCCTGTCTGTCCCCGGCTGTCGTGCGCATACCTATGTCCTCCCCCTATCCGCACGTGACGCTGGTTTAAAATTTAAAAGGGCCATTGTGTCCTCGGAAATTGGCTTATTGCCGGGCGCTGGTCCTAAATAATGTAATACCCCGGCCCCCTGCACCTGTTGCCAGATTGTTGTCGTTCTTGTGATAGTTTGGAGTGTCCTTTTGTCCGTATTGCTTATCCGTGTACCATCCCGTTCCGCAACGTTTCCTGACCTTGCCTGTGTTGCCGCCTGCCCTGACCGTCTGTCCCTCCTCTGACACGAACCTCTGCCGGCCTGCCCGATGACCTTTCTTCCTGTTCCTGACTCTCTTTGATATGATTCTGTACCCACGCAGTAGCCCCCGGCCGCCATCCCGCAAGCAAGTCACGTCAGGCTTAACGACCCTGTAGCCTCACAGCCGCAGCAAGTCATCCCGCTTTGCGGCCGGGCTCTGGTGCAAACCGTGGCACTTTAGATTCCGTTCCCCAGTGCTTTGGCTTAACTACCAATCGCTTGCGGTGGTCCAAGCGGAATACCAATGCCAACGAACCGTCACAAGAGGGCTCCGTCTGCGGCTTTCCTATTGTCTTGCACTTATGAGAGAGGCATTCCGTCTGTGTGGCTTTCCCTATGACTTGCACTGAGGAGAGGCTTCCGTCATGTGGGCTTTCCTATGCTTGCACTGAGGAGAGGCTTTACATTCTAGGCGGCTTCCTATGTCTAGGCACTGAGGAGAGGCTTCCATCTGCGTCTTTCCTCATTGTCTTTGCACTGAATGAGAGGCTTCCTCTGCGTCTTTCCATATGTCCTGTGCACTGAGTAGATGGCTTCCGTCCTGCGGCTTTCATATGTCCTTGCAACTGAGGATAGGGCTTTCCGTCTGAGCGTTCCTATGTCTTTGAACTGAGGAGAGGCTTCCGTCTGCGGTCTATTCATTCATATGTCTTCACTGAAGAGAGGCTTCTTTCTGCTGCTTTCCCTATGTTTTGCACTGAGGAAGGAGAGCTTCCATCTGCGGCTTTCCTAGGTCTTGCATCTGAGGAGAGGCTTCCCGTCTGTCGCGGCTTTCCTATGGTCTTGCAACAGAGGAGAGGCTCCATCTGGCGGTTTTCATCTTTCTTGCACTGAGGAGAGGCTTCTGTCTGCAGTTTTCCTGTCTTGCACTGAGAGAGGCTTCTGTCTTGCGGCTTTCTCATGTTGTCTTGCAGTGAGGAAGAGGCTTCCGTCAGAGGCGGGCTTTTCATGGTGTCTAGCACTGAGGAGAGGCTTCCGTCTGCGGCTTTCCTATGTCTTGCACTGAGGAGATGCTTCCTCCGTCTGCGCATACCTATGTCTTTTGTTTTTTTTTTTTTTTTTTTTTTTTTTTCTTTGCACGAGGAGAGGCTTCCGTCCTGCGGCTTTCCTATGTATTGCACTAAAGAGAGAGGCTTCCATCTGCGGCTTTCCTATGTCTGCACTGAGAAAGGCTTCCATCTGCGGCTTTCCTATGTCTTGCACTGAGGAGAGGCTTCCGTCCTTGCGGCTTTCTAAGTCTTGCACTGAGGAAGGCTTCCGTCTGTGCGGCTTTATCTTTCTTGCACTGATTAGAGAGCTCTCCGTCCTGCGCTTTCCTGTCTTGCACTGAGGAGAGGCTTCTGTCTGCGGCTCTCATGTGTCTTGCAGTGAGGAGAGGCATTCACCATTAATAGACGAGATATAGAGAGGTTTGTCCAGATGAACCACTGGAAGACGGAACTTGGTGACCAACAAGGCATTAATGATATTCTAGGGATGCATCTCCCATGAAGCTTAGGTGTGAGAGTTTTCTGGATGCAGCGGGCAGTCCATAATGAAATCCTCGGAGCTGACAGAGAAGAAGCAGAGACTCTCTGGCGACGATGAGCGCATACTTCCATGGTCAGGTGGGCTCTATCCACTTGCATGAGTTCATCAGGAGACACCATTGATGAAGGTAGCGGAGGCCTTTAGAACAGCAGAGCTAAGTGTGGGAGATATCGTGGCTGAGCAGTTTCGCGTTGAAGGCGGAGCTCTTGCTGTCTCTCGGTGAAACGGACTTCAGTTCTGGTGGCTAAATGAATCAGCACATCCAGAGAAGAAGGAAGGCCTTGGCTGGGCAGCGCATCTTTAATTATCCCAGCGAGGCCTTGCTAGAAGCTAGAAACAAGGGCCTCGATGTTCAACTCAAATTCAGATGGGAGTGTGTGGAACTGCATCGCGTATTTTCCCATCGTGGAGTCAACCTGACAAAGATGGAGCTGAGCAGCTGCAACAGAAGATGCACATCCTGGTTTCTCAAAGACGTTGCAGAACATCTGCAGGAACACTTGAATGTTCACTATCCCAGGATCCCCCCGGTACTAGAGGGGAGTAGCCCAGACCAAGGCTTCGCCATACAGGAGACTCACAGCAAACGCCACCTTGGCTTTCTCTGAAGGAAACTGTTGTGCTGTCACCTCCATGTGGATGGAACATTGACTGATGAGCCCCTTGCATGTCTTCAGGCTCCCCTCATAATGTGGCAGGAGAGACAGGTGCAACATGGGACCATCAGCTGTAACAGGGACCATCGCAGACAGACTTGTCACAGATGGAGATGCAGGCATAGACGTGGACAGACAGGAAGCAAGGTTCTGCATCATGGTGACCAGTTGGTCGATTTGCTGGCTTTGTTGGGAAACAGCAGTCATGATACCTTGAATATCTGGCAGAGGCACCGTGGCAGAATCCATGGCCAGATTGCACTCTCACAACAGGAGAGGGATTCCCGAGCCCACCGCAAGCCATAGTGTAAGCCATGTTAGGGAGCAGAGTCTCAGTAGCCTCCCGGTCTTCACCTGACGTGACCTGCTTGATGTGGCAGCCGGGGTGCAGCGTGGTACCGAACTGGCACGCAAGAATGTGGTCAGGGACAGACAGAAAGGTCAGGGCAGACAATGTGGTAAGGAGACAAAAGCAAGAAGGTCTGGTACTCAGAAGATCAGGATAACGTTAAACCTCTACAGCTCCAAGGAAAAAACACCAATGATCTGGCAGGGAGGGGAGGAAGTGGTGGCCAGATATAGGGTCAGCATCCGGAAATTAGCAAATTACCAGCATGCTGGCCCTTTAAATCTCAGGAGTGGGTACACGTGTTGGGGACACACAGGAGGAGATCAGAGAGATGCAGCAGCGGGAAGGGGTGAGTGAAGAGCGCCTGGGACTGGAGAGGTTCGAGCACATCTGCAGCCCGGGGTGGGCACCTTGGCACATTCTGTGACATCACTGATGATATCCTTACTAATGTCCCTCAGCGATGCTGACCCTAGCCAAACAACAGAGAATTACCAAAGAGAACTCAGGGAAAGCAAACACTGAAAAAATTACATGGCACAGAACTAAAGCAACCAGAGAGCTAAAACCAACAGGGCTCTAATAAACTGGGAAAAGGTAAGTAACCAAAAAAAAGGACTCTGATGCAACAAGCTCCCAGTACACACGGAGACCTATCATCTAACAGTATACTCTTCACTCAGCGGCCAGGGAAGTTTTAGCTTTACGTCAGAGTGTGAGCAAGCGCCAGCAACAATTCCCAAATAATCAGCGCCCAAATGTGCCTCATGGTCAGCTGATGGCCCAGAATGAGGTTTGAGGAAGAAGGTGAAATGGCCGGAGGATTCCTACCATTCACAATATATCATGTCTGATGTATGTTGCAGCCAGCAGTCCTTCATGGTGCCACCATCGAATACAGAGAGACGTCTCTAACACATTAGATCTTATTACGCTTCCAGTAAAACCCTCATATTGTGAAGAGTTCTCCGCCGCGTCGGAGGATGAAGAGCTTTGTTTGGGAGAAGCATTAAATAACCATAATTAAGAAAGCTCATTTGCATGTTTGTTGTAGGACATAAATTAGTGTTGCCGGAACATTCTCTCTTGATGGCTGCATTAAAATCTGTTGACGATTATGATGGAGAAGCTTCTACAAGCTCCGGACTGTGTGAGAAATCGGCGGCTTCCATCAAACCCTGCATGTGGCGCCCCCGGCAGGTGGCACGCGGAGCTCGCGGTCTCTAATGACGTCGCTCATTTACACAACATCATTTATTCAATCATTTATTTAATTTTCGCAGCTCTTTACGCTCCGTGCTTTATTAATACAGCGCTTTATGGGAGCGGCATGCATTTTGTATGAGATATCGTCAATGTGTTTGCAGAGTTTACTCCCATAAATCATTTTCAATGCAAAGGACAAAAGGCGAGAATAAAAACCTCCGAGCGCAGAACTTAAAGAGGAACCATCTGAAGCTTCTACACGAGGGCCTGAAATCAGGACACAAGGGCCTCTGAGGAGGGAAAGGTGCCAGGTCCCCTACCATGAAGTAGTACAGAGTCCACACTGGACACGGGATGAGCCGATCTCCGATCATGACTGTAATCCTAACCCTGAGCTCGTGTTGGGGTTCTGAGGCTGCTGTAGGGGTTACCTCACCTTGTAGCATCACTCTAGTGCATGGATTGCTCCCACCATGGCGTCACTTCCAATTTCCCTCGGTTACCTCTACATCATGGAAAGCGGAGGTGATGTCAGTCCCCATGTGTCACATCCGAGGTCCCTTCTGGGTCTCAAAACATAGGAGTAACTAAGGGAAACTGGAAGTAACATTGTGGCCGGAGTGACGTAAAGACCTTAAGTCCACAAAGCAAAATGGCCTCCAAAATCTGACACTCCTGGACAACGGCAGCAACACGTTTTTTGGTGCCAAAGCAATGGTCGGTTTTAGGATTGGTCGTCAATTTACGGGTATGTTGCATATAACAATGGATTTTAAAACCGATAATAAAAAATCTGTGCTGTACAGACTACTAGCCCCCCACACCACCTGTGGCCCTAGCCTCCACTCCACCTGTGGCCCTAGCCTCCACTCCACCTGTGGGCCCTAGCATCCACTCCACCTGTGGCCCTAGCATCCACTCCACCTGTGGCCCTAGCATCCACTCCACCTGTGGCCCTAGCATCCACTCCACCTGTGGCCCTAGCATCCCCTCCACCTGTGGCCCTAGCCTCCACTCCACCTGCGGGCCCTAGCATCCACTCCACCTGTGGCCCTAGCATCCACTCCACCTGTGGCCCTAGCATCCCCTCCACCTGTGGGCCCTAGCATCCCCTCCACCTGTGGCCCTAGCCTCCACTCCACCTGTGGCCCTAGCATCCACTCCACCTGTGGCCCTAGCCTCCACTCCACCTGTGACCCGAGCATCCACTCCACCTGTGGCCTTAGCCTCCACTCCACCTGTGGCCCTAGCAACCACTCCCCCCTGTGGGCCTAGTCTCCACTCCACCTGTGGCCCTAGCATCCCCTCCACCTGTGGCCCTAGCATCCCCTCCACCTGTGGGCCCTAGCGTCCACCCCACCTGTGGCCCTAGCATCCACTCCACCTGTGGCCCTAGCCTCCACTCCACCTGTGACCCTAGCATCCACTCCACCTGTGGCCCTAGCATCCACTCCACCTGTGGGCCCTAGCATCCACTCCACCTGTGGCCCTAGCCTCCACTCCACCTGTGGCCCTAGCATCCACTCCACCTGTGGGCCCTAGCCTCCACTCCACCTGTGGCCCTAGCATCCCCTCCACCTGTGGGCCCTAGCGTCCACTCCACCTGTGGCCCTAGCATCCCCTCCACCTGTGGCCCTAGCATCCACTCCACCTGTGTCCCTAGCATCCCCTCCACCTGTGGCCCTAGCATCCACTCCACCTGTGGGCCCTAGCATCCCCTCCACCTGTGGCCCTAGCATCCACTCCACCTGTGGGCCCTAGCATCCACACCCCCTGTGGCCCTAGCCTCCACTCCACCTGTGGCCCTAGCCTCCACTCCACCTGTGGGCCCTAGCCTCCACTCCACCTGTGGGCCCTAGCATCCACTCCACCTGTGGCCCTAGCCTCCATTCCACCTGTGGGCCCTAGCCTCCACTCCACCTGTGGCCCAGGGGCGTTGCTAGGGTCCTAAAACATCCTGGGCTCGGGCCCTTTGTGTTTTTCTGGGTAGGGCTGGGTTCACACGACATTGTTCCCGCCTCATTGTGAACTGCGGATGTTTTTTTACAGAGAAAAACCTTGTGTTCCTGTCACTAATTTTCTGCCCCATCCCACACAATCCCGCCATCTCCTCAGCAGTCACTGTACAGTAAAAATCACCATGAAAATTTACTTTTTCAAACTTCTCACCTTCATATGACAATACCCCTAAACACCCACCAATCCCCCGATACATGGGGGAAATCACCAGACAAGTGATTGTGACTAAAAACCCTCCTACAAAACCAAGACCCAAAACTATTACTACTTAAGGCCAAATAATCCTGCCAACCCTGACCGAACGTGACCCCCAAAATGTGACTATCCACTGCAAAACAGGGCCCCAGAGACATATACCACCGCCATACAGGGACCATATAGTGGTAGATACTAGTTGTATGTAGACGCTCTGCAGACATATAATGATTACACTGCATTACATTTAGTGACTCACCGGAACATCATTTTTGATCATGTCGTTCACTTTCCCTTTTCTTCTCCATCCGGTTCTCACCTTCATGCTGATTTCTCCCGGCCAAGACTCGTCCCTGAGGATTTGGACACAAATATCTTAGAATCCTCACATTTCCAGCAACTCCTTAATTTTAGGTATAGCAGTCCACTCAGTTAGGTATAAAAGGGGCACTGAAGCAGTATATGGGCCACAGGGAGATATATGGGCCACAGGAAATAAAGGGGGCCCCAGGCAGGTATATAGGGGCCACAGGCAGGGATATGGGGGCCAAAGGCAGTAAATTGGGGGCCCCAGGCAGTATATGGGGCCACAGGCAAGTAAATAGGGCACTGAGGCAGTATATGGGGCCACAGGCAGGATATGGGGGCACTCAGTCAGTATATAAAGGGGCCCAAGAAGGTATAAGGGCACTGAGGCAGAATATAGGGTCACTGAGGCAGTATAAAGGGGTCCCCCTGAGGCAGTATATGGGGCCACAGGCAGGTATATAGGGACCACAGGCAGTATATGGGGGTCATAGGCGGTATATAGGGACACAGGCAGTATATGGGGGCCACAGGCAGGGATAGGCATATGGTGGCCACAGGCAGGCGTATGGGGGCCACAGGCAGGCATATGGGGCCACAGGCAGGGATATGGGGGCCACAGGCCGCATATGGGGGGCCACAGGCAGGCATTATAGGGGCACAGGCAGGGATATGGGGGGCCACAGGCAGCATATGGGAGCCACAGGCAGGGATATGGGGGGGCCACAGGCAGGGATATGGGGGCCACAGGCAGGGATGGGCCACAGGCAGGCATTATAGGGCCACAGGCAGGGATATGGGGGCCACAGGCAGGGACGTGGGGGCCACAGGCAGGGATATGGGGCCACGGCAGTATATGGGGGCCACAGGCAGGCATATAGGTGCACAGGCAGGATAATGAGGCCACAGGCAGTATATGGGGGCCACAGCAGGGATATGGGTCCACAGGGAGGGATATGGGGCGAAGGGAGTATAAAGGGGGCCAACAGGCAGGCATATAGGGGCACAGGCAGTATAAGGGGGGCCCCAGGCAGGGATACGGGGGCCACAGGCAGTATAATGGGGGGCCCCAGGCAGGCATATAGGGGCACAGGCATATAGGGGCCACAACAGAGATATGGGGCACAGGCAGTATATGGGGCCACAGGCAGGATAAGGGGCCACAAAGGGAGGGGTTTTGGGGGCCACAGGCAGTATATGGGGGCCACAGGCAGGCATATGGGGCACAGGCAGCATATGGGGGCCACAGCAGGGATATGGGGGCCACAGCAGGGATATGGGGCCACAGGCAGGGGTATGGGGCCACAGCAGGCGTATGGGGGCCACAGGCAGGGATTAAAAGGGGCACGGGATATATAGGGCACTGAGGCAGGTAAACCCCTTAAAAATAACAACATTCATACTCACCTTAACTCCCCCGGGGAGCGCGCTCCTCCGGCAGCTCCTCGGCGCCACGCCTGTGACGCGCTGTGCGCCCGGGACAGGAAGCGTCCGGGGATGAAAATCACATCACGCGACGCTGCCACTGAGGCGCACAGGGCCGCGGGGGGTCCCAGCGCTGTAGGACCCCGGCAGCCTCGCGGTGTAGGACCTCGGGTCCGACATTGTTTGCGGGGCAGGGAGCGCTCGCTTTTCTGCCCCGCAGAAGCCCTCAGCTGAGTGTGCATCCCACGGACGCACATGTAAGCTCAGGCCAGTCGGTGCTCCAGGCCCAGGGGAGAGGCCTGGAGCCCGGGAGACTCGGGGCAAAAGGGTGTTTTATTCGGGGCCCGAGCCCCGAATAAAACAGCCTAGCGACGCCCCTGCTGTGGCCCCAGCATCCTGTCCACCTGTGGCCCTAGCATCCACTCCACCTGTGGCCTTAGCCTCCACTCCACCTGTGGGCCCTAGCCTATACTCCCCCTGTGGGCCATAGCCCCACTCCACCTGGCCCTAGCATCCACTCCACCTGTGGCCCTAGCCTCCACTCCCCCCCTGGGGCCCTAGCTCCACTCCAACCGTGGCCCTACCTCCACTCCACCTGGCCCCCGCATCCATCCACCTGTGGCCCTAGCATCCACTCCACCTGGGGCCTTACCCTATCCCCCTTTTGGCCTGCAACCACCCACCTGTGGGCCAGTCCTCCACTCCACCTGGGGCCCTACATCCCCTCCACCTGTGCCCTAGCTCCCCTCCACCTTTGGGGCCCCTACATCCCCTCCCCCTTTGGGGCCCTAGCTCCCCTCCACCTGGGGCCCCAGCACCCACCCACCTTGGCCCTACATCCACTCCACCTGGGGGCCCTAGCTCCACTCCCCCTGGGGCCCCCACATCCACCCCCCACCGGGGCCCCAGGTCCACTCCACCTGTGCCCTAGCTCCACTCCACCGGGGCCCTAGCATCCCCCCACCTGTCCCCTTACCCTCCACTCCACCGGGCCCCTAAAAACCACCCACCTGGGGGCCCTACTCCCCCCCCCTGTTGGCCCTAGCATCCATCCCCCCGGGCCTAGCTCCACCCCCCTTGGCCCTAGCCCCCTCCACCTGTGGCCCCACACCCTCCACCTGGGGCCCCTACCCCACTCCCCTGTGACCTAGAAACCACTCCCCTGTCCCCCTACTCCACTCACCTGGGGGCCCTAGCCCCACCCACCTGTGGCCCTACTCCCCCTCCACCTGTGGCCCTAGCACCCCCCTCCACCTGGGGGCCTTGCATCCCTCCCCCTTTTGGGCCCTAGCCCATTCCACCTGGGGCCCTAGCATCCCTCCACCTGGGCCCAACATCCCCCCTCCCACCCTGGGGCCTTAGCATCCATCCACCTGTGCCCTAGCATCCCTCCCCTGGGGGCCCACTCCACTCCACCTTCCCACATCCATCCACCGGCCCTAGCATCCCTCCACCTGTGGCCCTAGCATCCCTCCACCTGGGGGCCCCTTACACTCCTCCACTGGGCCCTACAATCCCCTCCACTGGGCCCTAGCCCCTCCACCGGGCCCTAGCTCCACTCCACCTGGGCCCTAGCCCCATCCACCTTGGCCCTAGCATCCCCTCCACCTGAGGCCCCTACTCCCTCCACCTGGGGCCCCTAGCTTCCATCCCCCTTTGGGCCCCTAGCATCCACTCCCCCTTTGGGCCCCTAGCACCCCTCCACTTGGGCCCTAGCCCCCCTCCACCTTCCCCCTACTCCCTCCACCTGGGCCCCATCCCCCCAACCTGTGGCCCTACATCCCCTCCACCGGGCCCAGCTCCCCTCCCCTTTGGGCCCCAGCTCCCTTCCCCGGGGGCCCAACCCCATCCACCTGTGGCCCTATCCCTCCACCTGGGGCCCAGCATCCCCTCCACCTGGGGCCCACCACCCCCCACCTGTGGCCCTACCCCTCCACCTGGGGGCCCTAGCTCCACTCCACCTGGTGGGCCCTACATCCTCCACTCTCACCTGTGGCCCTTAAGCCCTCCACTCCACTTAGACCCTAGCATCCACATCCAACCCTGTGCCCTAGCATCCACACCACCTGTTGGCCCTAGCAAGTTCCCCCCTCCACCTGTGCCCTAGCATCCCCCTCCACCTGTGGCCCAGCAATAACCCTCCACCTGTGTCCCTATCCTCCACTACCACTCCAACCTGTGGCCCTAGCATACCCTCCACCTGTGGGCCCTAGCGTCCACTCCACCTGTGGCCCTAGCATACCCTCCACCTGTGTCCCTAGCATCCCCTCCACCTGTGGCCCTAGTGTCCCCTCCACCTGTGGGCCCTAGCATACCCTCCACCTGTGTCCCTAGCATCCCCTCCACCTGTGGCCCTAGCATCCCCTCCACCTGTGGGCCCTAGCGTCCCACCTTCCACTCCACCTGTGGCCCTAACCTCCACTCCACCTGTGGCCCTAACATCCACTCCACCTGTGGCCCTAGCATCCCCTCCACCTGTGTCCCTAGCATCCACTCCACCTGTGTTCCTAGTATCCCCTCCACCTGTGGCCATAGCATCCACTCTGCATGTGGCCCTAGCATCCACTCCACCTGTGGCCCTAGCATCCACTCCACCTGTGGCCCTAGCATCCACTCCACCTGTGGGCCTAGCATCCACTCCACCTGTGGCCCTAGCAACCACTCCACCTGTGGCCAAAGCCTCCACTCTAACCATTGGTCCCTAGCATCCATCCACCTGTGGCCTAGGCCTCACACTCCACCGTGCCCTAGCATCCACTCCACCTGTGGGCCAAACGCTTCCACTCCACCTGTGGCCCTGAGCATCCAACTCCACCTGTGGCCCTAGCATACCACTTCCACCCTGTGGCCCCCTTAGCATCCTCCCCCCTCCACCTGCGGGCCCTAGCATCCACTCCACCTGCGGGCCCTAGCCTCCACTCCACCTGTGGGCCCTAGCATCCACTCCACCTGTGGCCCTAGCATCCCCTCCACCTGCGGGCCCTAGCATCCCCTCCACCTGTGACCCTAGCATCCCCTCCACCTGCGGGCCCTATCCTCCACTCGACCTGTGGCCCTAGCATCCCCTCCACCTGTGACCCTAGCGTCCACTCCACCTGTGGCCCAGCATTCCCCTCACCTGTGGCCTAGCGTCCACAATCCACCTCACCACACCAGCGACCCGAGCATCCCCGTCCACCTGTTGACGCCTAGGCATCCGCTCCACCTGTGGCCCTAGCATCCCCTCCACCTGTGGCCCTAGCATCCCCTCCACCTGCGGGCCCTATCCTCCACTCGACCTGTGGCCCTAGCATCTCCTCCACCTGTGGCCCTAGCATCCCCTCCACCTGTGGCCCTAGCATCCACTCCACCTGTGGCCCTAGCATCCACTCCCCCTGTGGCCCAATGCATTCCCCACCGACCTGAGCCCTAGCATCAACCACTACCACCTGTGGCCTAGCCTCCACCTCCACCTGTGTCCCCTAGGCATTCCACTCCACCTGTGGCCCTAGCATCCCCTCCACCTGCGGGCCCTAGGTACCCCAGTGCAATGCTGGTTGTGTGTTAATTGGTTGGTGATTTTTTTAACCTAATTGAATCATTGATATTGGGGCTGAATTGGTCATCACCCTAAATCCAGAACGTAGCAGTCGTTTTAAATGTTCACACAGTTACTGCCTTATGTATCTGTCAGGAAACCCTGTGGCTGATAGGTGGTGGTGACCTCCCCAACAGATCAGATCCTAAGATGAATCCAGAACATTGAAGAACAGCTTCGAAGTATCAGGCGAGGCGAGCGCAGCCCCTTGTGCCCGGATGGAGGGGCCACAAAATGCCCACATTCATATTGGACTGTTCTATCCACAGCATCTGAATATCACAAAGCACAGAATTCCATAATATAAATACCCATACTCGATATATTATTAAAATGTAGCCTTTATTTTCCCAAAATTTTCAGCCAGATTCAGAAACGTTTTCAGCCTTAAACGAGACCTTCATCAGACAAATGGCTGTGAATAACATAAAATCACAATAAATACCACATCTATTTCACTAATACAAAAGACTAACTAACGTGTATATACATAAAAGATACAAATAAACATCAAATAAACTGTACAAAGACATATTGTACCAAAATAATAATAGATGAAAATACACCAAGAAAAACCAGTAACTCAGAAAACAAATGTTCAAAAATTACAAGATTTCCATCCAACAAAGGTGCATGTTTTCATGGTGTATTTTTTACATGTTATTATTATTTTGGTACAATATGTCTTTGTACAGTTTATTTGATGTTTATTTGTATCTTTTATGTATATACACGTTAGTTAGTCTTTTGTATTATGAAATAGATTGGTATTTTTTGTGTTTTTTATGTTATTCAAGCCTTTGTCTGATGAAGGTCTCTTTTAAAGGGCTGAAAACGTTTTTGAATTGGCTGAAATTTTTTGGAAAAAATAAGGCTATTTTTTAATAATATATCGAGTACGGTATTTACTTTATGGAATTTGTGATATCTTTTTACCCGATTGTGAAGCATCTTTTCGGGGGGGTGTCAAGCAACGTAAATTTGATTACAAAGCACAGAATGACGCTGCATGAAAAATATCTATAAAACTTAACCTTCAATTCTATCTACATAAAAAAAGTACAAAATAACTACAAAACCCTATTATGCCCCATCCTAAGACTATGCACTCCCTACCTACCTACCACAAATCTTGGAGCAACCGCCCAAATAAGGGCGACCCAAGCCGGAATCTGAACCCTGGATAAGTCTCCCTAGTAATCCCTGTAAGAAGTCTATTCAGACCGCTCTGTACAACCTTGATTAGGTCTGAACATTTTTTGGATATGGTTGAAATTTGTCCAAGACTTTCGTTGTTGCTCATAGAACCTTTTGTTGTTTGGGATGAAATCTGACGTTCCCCCGAATCCGAGGCAGGGGTTATGAGAGCGCTTCTCAATGACATTGACATATTCACTGCGTGCCCCTTCACTACATCTGCCAATCCATTCCAGATTGTTTGAGGGGGGGGGGCTGTGCAAGAAATTATGAATTTTTTAAAAATAAACGTAGAATTAACGAGCGCATCCTAAAGAAAAAAGGAATGGGGTTTCAAGTTTTTTTTCCCAAAAAGGGCCCCCCGCTGACAGATTTTCCCTTAGCCCAGCTTGGGGGGCATGGGGTCCGCAGCTTGTAAATACACTGGACTCCTGGTTCCCGGCACAAAGTACAGAATACAACATTCCCACAGGAAAAGTCACAGCTACAGAGTGAAAGATGGCGGCATGGGGGGGCGAATGGATTCCCTCTATCAGAGGCTCATTCTGACTCCATGATGTTTGTGTCATGTTCTATTGGATGTCATTTTATGTAGTTATTCTTCCTTAAATGCTGCCAGGACATTGGCCAGCTTAGGGTATAAAGGGTACACCATTGTTACGAATGGTAGGAAATTCCTGTCGTTTGGTTTCCAGCTTATTAGGTCACAGGGGGGTCTCTGTTTTACGCGTCTTGTTTTTGTGTTACGGTCTGGAGGTGATCCAGGACCCCCGGGGCATGGCATAAGCCCACCCAGGGAGGGAATCTAAGTGGGACCCAGTATTCACTAAACCCCGCCGGAAAGCGGGATGGTTTTGCTGCGGGGGTTTCCCCATACTCCCATTTGGGGGTTTGCCTGTGGTGGCGGCAAGAGTCGGGGTTTCAGAACGGCGGCGGCTCGATCTAGAAAAGCGGGAGGTAGGGCGGGGGGGCAAGGTTGAGCGGTAACGTAAGCGGGGGGAAGTACAGGGTAAGGCAAGACGGAACATTTGGGAACACTTTCCTGGAATATACACCAAGGGACCGGCGGGCCGGCAGGAAGTGGCCTCAAAAAGGAGCGTGCCCGGAAATGATCCAATTCCTGCGCACTGCCCCTTTAAATTAAAATTTGCCTGCGCGCGCGCCCCTAGGGGCGGAGCTACGCCCGGGGGAGGGAGCCGACAGAGCGGGGGGGCCCGGGTAAGTAAAAACCCGGAGGGGGTGAAACCCGGGGCGGACCCAAACCCGACGTGCGGGGGGGGGGCTCCCGGAAGCAGGGCACGGGCGGCCTGGACCGGGAAAGTGGTGAGGAGTGCCCGTGACAGTACCCCCCCTCCGTTTGGGGGCTCCCCCCCTTGGGGCCCCCCCCTTCTCTTACTGGATGAAGGAATTTCTGGATGAGGCTGCGGTTCAGGAATTCTCCTCCGGCTCCCAAGCCCCTCTCTTGGGGGGCCGAAGCCCTTCCGTCCACAGGAAGTACGCCTTCCCCTGTTCCCCCTGCCCAGAACTCCTTGACCTAAAAGACTTTGGGGGGCGCATCACCCCAAGACGGGGGGAGGAAGGGGCCTTCGGGGAAAGGGTTTAAAGGACGGGGGTTCAACGGGGAAACATGAAAAGAATTGGGAATCTCATCGCAGGAGGGAGCCATGTTTGTATGACCCGGGTTGATGGGGCTGGACCCAAAGGATCCCGGAAACGGGGCCCCATTTTGGAAAGGCATCTTTGGGGGAATACGAGACGAAGCCACCCCTTGTCACGGGGGAGAAGACTGGGGGGGAATTCTTCTTCTTTTTCCGTTGGTCTCATGCGTCGGAAAGCGGGGAGCAGCGACTGGCGGGCCCGGGACCAGATGGCCTTCTATCTTGGATCAGTGCTCCACCGCCGGGACTGGGGAGGAGGTTCCAGAGGGAAAAGGGTGGGGGGATGCAGGCCATACACGCCTTTAAAGGGGGAGGCCTCCGGGGGACTGGACCAAGGGGGATTTAAAGGGAAACTCCGCCCACGTCGTAAATTGGACATCGCTTTGACGTCCCGGACGAAATCGTAAAGGTAACATCCTAAGACTTGGTTGACCCTTTCCACCGGGCCGTTGTTGCGGGGGGTTTTCGGAAGAGAAGTGAGTTTCACCGGAAGTTGGTTGCACAGGGCTGAAAAAAAGGGGAGAAAAATTGGACTCCCCGGCCCGAGACAATTTGCTGAGGAGGCCATGCGTAAAACCATGGAGGAAAATATTCAGCCGGGCAGAGGCGATGGCAGCCCTGGCAGGGGAAAGAAATGGCCATTTTGGAAAAGCGATCTGAATCACCCAAATATGGTTTGCCAGAGAGGGAGGGGGCCCATTTGAAACCATCAAAATGTTGGCCGGGGTTTTTGCGGGGAATGGGAAGGCTGAAGTAGGCCTTCCGGCTTGGAACTGGCGTTTGTTGTGGGCACAGGGTCACAAGACAAACAAAGCCCTTTACACCTTTTTCATTTTGGGACCATAAAACCGGGATAAAAGGGCAAAGGTTTTCGGGCGCCGGGTGCCCAGCCACCAATGAGAATATCCCCATTTTAGGTTAAGCCCTTTTCCGGGAGGAACTTCCGGAGGTCCATGGTACCGCCGGATTAGGCGCTCGGGGAATTTTTGCCAGGAGAAGTATCTTCCCCCACCCCTCGGAGGCAGGGAAAAGGGCATCACTCTCACATTCTCTCGGTGGCCTAAAGGGGATCTGAAAATCGAACGGGAGAGAAGGGACCCCCTACCTGGCGTGGGTTAAATTGCTGAGTGTCTGCGATATTGGAAGGTTTTTGTGGTCCGAGTAGAAAAAGGAGGGAAAAACGGGGCCCCTCCAGAAATAACGCCACTCCTCCGGGGCCAATTTTATGGCTTACCCCCGGCCCAATCGTTTAATTTTTTCCCGGCCGACAGAACGTTTTGGGAAGAACCGCACGTTCGTCTACCCGTGGGCCCTTTTTGCGTAAAAAAACTGTTCCGGCTCCCCAATGGGGCATCCACCTCCAGTGTAAAGGGGTTTGTGGAATCGGCGTCGGTAGGGGCCGTAGGAAGGGGACTTAAACTTCGAAAATGCCCCCCGGCCCCCGACCGGCCGCTGGTGGATTTGGGTTGTTTCTTGGTGGGCTCTATCGGGGCCACCAGGTGGAGAAGTGGGGAAAAGAACTGGGGATAGTAGTTTCAGAACCCCGAATCGCTGGGTTGCCCGCGGCCGACGGGGTGTGGCCTGCAAAAAACCGCAGATTTTCACTGATCCTTTGTAGCCTTGGTCCGAGTGAGTACCCCCAAAAAAAGGGGGGGCTAGTCTGATGGAAAGGGCACTTCCCTAGTTTGGGGTACAGGTGGTTCTCCCGGAGACGCTCAGTACCTGACGAACAGGAACGGGGGGTCTCGAGGGCAGGAGAGAACACCCGGGTGCCTCAAGGTAGACCACCACGCAGGTGTGGGGAGGTCCCCGAAGAGTATTCACTAGCTCCTGAAAAACGGGGGAGCATTGGGACAGTCCCCAAGGGGTACCAAAGGGCTCAAGTGCCCTTCCCTGGTGTTGAAGGCCGTTTCCTTCTGCCCCTTTGGGAAATTTGGACCAAGTTGTAGCCTCTCTCAGATCCAACAGAGAAGACTTGGCGCCCTGCAGGGGGTCAAAAAAGTTCCGTGATAACGGCAGTGGATAACGGTTTTTTTTACCGTGATCTTTTCAAACCCCCCTAGTCTATGCGGGCCCAAGGTACCTCCCCCCTTTACGAAAAAAGAAACCCCCCCCCGCGGGGGCGAAATTGCGGATGAACCCCTTCCTGAGATTCTCCCGGGGTTTTTATCGGTCATGGCTTTATCTCAGAACCGCAGTGGGTGACTCGGGGGTCGGGGAGGATTGGTACCTGGCAAAATCAATGGACAAATTTTAGAGATGCGGAGGCAGACTCTCACTTGTCCTCAGAGAACACACGGGGGTACTCCCGTATTCGGGGGGCAGCCCCCCCAGCGGCTCTTGGAGGGGTTTAGCGAGAGAGGAAGCACCGGGCAGGTGCCACCAAACAGCGCCCCCGCAGTTGGGGCCCCAAGAATAAATTCCGTAGACATCCAGGTAGGAGAGTGGAACCGCACCTGGGGGGCCCAGGAGGACCGCCCAGAGGGCGAGGCAACATTTTGAAGGAGTTTCCTTTTGCAGGCCCCCCCGTGGAGGGGCAGTGGCTTGGGGGCCCGTGGAGGTGTCGCTAATAGTCCCCGCTGCAGATGAGATGACCAGCGGTTCTCCGACGTACCCCCGGGGGCCTACTGCTTCACTAGAGATGGGGTATAAGTTTCCCCGGGGAGCCCCAGTCCGAAAGCCGGAACTTGGAAGTGATGCCGTCTTGATACGACCTGCACAGGCATAACAGGGGTGGGAGGAGGGTTCATGGAAGCCTCCCCACAATCCAGGGGCGGGAGTTTCCCGCAGGCTTTGGGCGCCTGGGGGAGTTTTTCCGAAAATGCTAGGCGCCCCAAATAAGGCACAAAGTTCTTTTGCCGACCTGGGCCAACTCCTGTTCAGAAAGACGAGCCCGATCAATTTGCTGGGCTTCTGGTGGGTGTTGGCGGGCTGTGGGGGGAGGCCTCTGGAACACTGGTGCCGCGAGGAAACCCGGGAAGGTTGGGCTGAAGATGCTCTACCGGTTTTCCTCCCCCGTTAAAGGGAAAGGGATGTAATGCAGTTCTAACCCGATTCAGGTCACTGAGGGAAGACGGAAGGTCTCTACGGCCCAGGCGTCCTTAACTCGGCTTGGAGCCCTTTTGAAGGTAGCACACAACCCGGGCCCCGTTCCAAACGTTTGGAGGGCCCGGGGGCGGAACGTAACGGTTAGTCCCTACGCATTCCCCCGCCCTAAGTTTGGAGGGGGTGTCCGCAGAGGGGGCACGGGCTGGTTCCTCAAAGACGTTGCGGAAAAACGCTGAGAAAGACGTAGACCCCGTAAAGGATGTTTCTGTCCCAAGAGGTGTAGCCCGCCCGGGCTTTCCCGGCAGGAGGCTGACCCCAAAGCCACCTTGAACTCGGACAGGGAATGATCCCGTCATCAGCTCCCCGGCATAGAGCATTGGGTGATGAACCCCCTTTCAGAGTTTCGGGGGCTCCGTCAATTGGGCGGGGCGACAGGAAAGCTTGGGCCCCCCCAGAGCCTCCGGAAAACCCTAGAGGCAGGGCAACCACTGGAAGGCGAAGGGTGCTGTGATGGACGGGGCGAGTTGCGCAAAAAAGGGGGATAGTGGGTGATGTGCGCCCGTTGACCGAAGTTGCTGGAAAGCCGGCATCGAGGGCGCGATCCCCCAGGCTGGGGAACGGGCCCCGGTGGGATCCATGGCCGGCCCCACGTTACGGTCTGGAGGTGGATCCCTGGACCACACAGGCGAGGGGTAAGCCCCCCCAGGGAGTGGAATCTAAGTGGGACCCGGTATTCACCAAGCCCCCCCGGGGAAAAACGGGGTGGTTTGCTGCGGCAGGATTTCCACCCGGTCACACCACTGGCGGGGCTTTCCTCGGTGGCGGCCAAGGGTCAAGGTACATAAAGGCAAAGGGCCCTAGTCGTAGACAGGCAGGAGGTAGGGCAGGCGGAAGGGTTTGTTGACGGTAAACGTAAGCGGGGGTCGGTACACGGTAAGGCAAGACAGGAACACTCTGGGAAACCTTTTCCCCGGAATAAACACCAAGGTCCACGGGGGCCGGAGGAAGGGGGGCCGGGGCTAAATAGGGGCAGGGCCCGGCAAAGAACCAATTACCGGGGACTGCCCCTTTAAACCAAATTTTGCCCGCGCGCGCCCCCTGGGGCGGGCTACGGCCGGGGACCCCGGGGCCAGCAGAGCGGAGGGCCGGCCGGGTAAATGAAAACGCCCGGGGGGGGGAGGGGCAACACGGCGGACCCGAACCCCCCCTGTGGGAGGGGCTCCGCGGAAGAAGGAGGGAGGCGCGCCCGCGACCGGACAATGGTCGCAGGAGCGTCCGTGACAGTCTGCATTTGTTGAAGGTGCTTGTTTAGCAACTGCTCAGGATCCTTTCTTGTCACCGGACCTGGGTGTGCACCTGAGAGTGTAAGATGTCTCTAAAGCTCAGCTGAAAATGGCAGTCTGTTCAGAGTATAGAAGATCGGATCCTGTCTAGTTCTATGGTGTTGGTTGCTCTGTCTTGTCTATTTCCGGTTCAGTTGTGTCCGGCTGAAGTATTTTGCTTCTTGTCTTGTCTCATTTGGTCTAATGTTTTGTAGTTTTTGAGAATTATACATTTGGTTTTTGTCTAGTTTCTGTTGGGCCCTGTCTGGGAGTCCTCGGGTCCTAAAGCCACTTGCTGTATTGGACTTAGTTGAAGCTTATGGACATAGTTAAGGAAAAGTGTTAGGGTTATGTCAGGAATAGAGGTTCCAGTGTTAGTGGCTGTAGTAGGAAGAGCTTTAGAGGGACCTCATTCGGGACAGATTTTGCTATTACTCTCCCATTCCTGGAGCAACACACATTGTATCACCCCCATCGAGCACCTGTCTACATCCGCCCACTGTCCATTTGCCGAGTCCTCTAGTACTGAGTCTTTTTGATAGATCCGCTTTGTGTTGTTGTTTCAGGTGGCTGATGGTGAACCTCCCAGTCTACATCCAGTTGTTTGCAGTCCAGCACCGTCGTCACACCATCCTTAGACGTCCCATCCGTATGAGGATTTCTCGTTAGTAACCTAAGTAACGATCCGGCTTCTCCTTCTCGCCGCTCCCCTGCATTGCAATCTTCTCCTACTTGCACTGGAACCAAGAAAATAATTCAGAGCAAATATTCACCTTGTAATTTCCATTTATTCTGAAAACCAATGTTTGACTTAATGAATGGAAATCCCTGATTAGATGATTTAAGTGACATCTGCACCGCCAGGCTCGGGAGGTCCCAGGAGCAGCCACATGATCCCAGAACATCGGTGCAGAGAGGGTTAAACGATATCACCCATAAAAAGCGAAATAATTAGGACTTTGCATCTAGACGGAGCCTTAATATTCTTTAAGTCTCTTAAAGGCTCGTAAAGCAGTTTATGAAGTGAAGAGCACGAAAGCAAAGCGGCCTGGAGCGTAGACACCTCAGATACCAGGTGACGGTGCATTGGGGCCGCTAATGTTACTGTGACATTAATCACTGCCCGGGTCATTACCTGCCGGGAGGTGTCACCGGATTGGGTGTCACTACTGAATCATCTGATATCGTTCAGGAAACGTTCAGAGACTTTGTGGGCGTGTTGCGGATGTGTTGGGGGTGTGTTAGCGGCGGTGGCTGATGTGTGCAGGTTACAAGCCGCCCAGAACTATCTACAAACCTCGCTGGAGATAGTGTCAAAAAGTGAACTGAGGCGGCCAAAAGGAAGAGAATTCTGTAGACCTTCCTCTATTATCTGTCACCATTGAGATATCTGTGCACCATGAAGCTGATCAGTCCAGGGTGTCTCCAAAGCTTCAATCTTACATCTGCTAATCTAAAATACACCAGCCCTGGCATAAAACCATGATTTATCAGACTTAGAAACCACAGATTCCAGAGAATGGACCATGTCATGTACCCGAACCTCCCAGGCTTTGATCTGTGATAGAAACCAGGTCCTATACATAGCCCACTCCCCTTCCTCTCGATCTTCCCTCTTCATCTTCCTTCTTCCAAGGTTGGAGACATCTGTCAAACAGGACGCCTCCATTTCTTGCCCAGTGAACCCTTCCCATCTGAGTGGTGAGCTGGCATGGAGGTTCGGAGACTGGAAGCTCTTCCTCCTCCCACCTCACTGTCTCTGAACCTCATCAGCGTCTGTTCCATCTGACAATTAATAGGGATGGTGTCACTGATGACCGCTGAGGACAACGGCGGCTGAAATGGAGCACAAGTCCCTCACCCCTGACCACCCAACTCCATAGAGCGTCCATACACAGATCTGCTGACTGTAGACCTCCCTCACGTGAAGGCTCTTCCATGGAGTTGTACGATGTCTGTAGACCTGTAGGTAGATAGAACATGTCCATATTTTCTGTTATCTCTCTGCTTCTTTCCCTTGGTCTTTCTCTTCTTTCCCGTTCACCTCTCTTACATTCTCTGTTCCTTTCCTCTATGGGAGGTCTCTCTGAGGAAGAGAACTGGGCCTGGGTGGAGAAGACTCTGATACATATATATACAAACACAACACAAATCCAACCCAATGTGCTACCCGCCATGTATTATGGGGCCACCTCCTACCTCCATGTATTCCAAGTAATGAGATACAAGGCCAAGCATTGCAAAAATCACTTATTTACTTGTACCAACAATACATGCAACATAGTGCAGCCTCTCGGGGTATCACTGCCTCAATCGCCAAATGTCACCGTTAGCAAAATACTGTCACCATCTCTGAAAGTTCAGATGACTTGATGGATCAGATATGAGCAGAGGAGCAGAGCGGCCCCCAGCAGAGCGGCCACCATCAGAGCGGCCCCCCAGTAGAGCGGCCCCCAGCAGAGCCAGCCCCCAGCAGAGCTGCCCCCTAGCAGAGCGGCCCCCCAGCAGAGCCGGCCCCCAGCAGAGCCGCCCCCCAGCAGAGCCGCCCCCTAGCAGAGCGGCCCCCCAGCAGAGCGGCCCCCAGCATGAGCCCACGGCCCCCAGGCACCAGCCGGCCCCCAGCAGAGCGGCCCCAGCAGAGCCGCCCCCAACAGAGCCGCCCCCCAGCCGAGCGGCCCCCCAGCAGAGCCGCCCCCCCCGCCGAGCGGCCACCCGCGCTGCGTCAAAGGTAAAGCCTCCTTTCTCAAGCAGGCTACGTATCAGAGTCTCCTAATATATCCTAAGAACGGATGAGCAACGTGACCTTCACCTATAGATATATAACATATAGGAGACAGAAACAGCAACACAACAGAGACAGGAAAAGACCTGAGACTGAAGCTCCCGTCACCCCAACTAGCGCAGTGTATACAGAGGGCTGCTCTGCGGGGAACCTCCGGAAAGGTACCTCACAGGTATACAGCATCTTAAACAAGTCAGGACACCCCTCACATTATATACAGCATCTTATACAAGTCAGGACACCCCTCACATTATATACAGTATCTTATACAAGTCAGGACACCCCTCACATTATATACAGCATCTTATACAAGTCAGGACACCCCTCACATTATATACAGTATCTTATAAAAGTCAGTACACCCCTCACATTATATACAGTATCTTATAAAAGTCAGTACACCCCTCACATTATATACAGTATCTTATAAAAGTAAGTACCCCCCTCACTTTATATACCGTATCTTATAAGATACAGGACACCCCCACATTATATACAGTATCTTATAAAAGTCAGTACACCCCCACATTATATACAGCATCTTATAAAAGTCAGGACACCCCTCATATTATATATAGTATCTTATAAAAGTCAGTACACCCCTACATTATATACAGACATCTTATAAAAAGTCAGGGACTCCCCTCATATGATATATAGTTATATTATAAAAGTTCAGTACACCCCTACTGTACTATAACAAGCTATCCCTTATTAAAGTCAGGACTCCGCTTCAATATTATTATACAGTTTCTTATAAAGTCAGGACTTACCACCTTATATTATATACAGTTCTTATTACTTAAGTCAGTACACCCCTCATATTATATATGGTTTTCTTTTCAATAGTCAGGACACCCATCAATATTTAATATACAGTATCTTTTAAAAGTCAGGCACACGACACTCATAATTATATACAGATCCTTATAAAAAGTCGAGTACACCCCCCCATTCTTTGAAAGTATCTTCAAAAAGTCTTAGTACATCCCAGATTTTATACAGCATCTTATAAAAGTCAGAGTCACCCTTCACATTATATACGGGATATCTTTCATAAAAGTCCAGGAACACCCGCATATTAAATACTACAGTATCTTATTACAAAGTCAGTACACACCTCTTATTATATAGCAGTATACTTATCAATGTCAGTACACCCCCATTTGCATAAGTATCTTATAAAAAGTCAGAAAAACCCTCATTTTATATACAGCAGTCTATATAAATGTCAAGTTACACCCCCACATTTATACAGTATCTTATAAAACGTCAGTACACCCTTCATATTATTATAGTATCTTATAAAAGTTCACCAGGTTCACCCCACATTGCATACAGCTAGATATCTTATAAAAGTCAGCCACCACGCTCATATTTGATACAAGATCTTATAAAAGTCAGTTACCCCCACATTATAATAGAGGATGGCGCGAATTTCATCAAAAATTCGTGTATTGGGTCACTTCGTCGAATGTTCCCGATAGAAAAATAAATTCGGAGGAGCACCGAATTTCACTTCGGGCCGAATCGCCGTAAAAAAAGCAGCTATTTCCTGGACTGCACAGAGCTTTGCAGGTGCTGTAGAACGATGTGCCATGCTTAAATATGCAGAGGGGCTTGGATTTGGTCTTCATACAATGTTGCTTGGTGTTTTAAGTGATGACCGACAAACACTTGACTGGGCCAGCCCCCCGATCTTAGTATCGCTTCACTATAAAATTCCCTGGCACTTAAGACGGGCCCCAAAAAACTGACCAAAAAAAACTGAAAGGGGGGTATGTTAGCCTGATAAGTCATGCCAGCAGAAAGCTGCGAACAAAACAAGGCTGGAGAGCTTAGGTCCGGCAACATCACAGTGAAGAGTGTGGAAGGGTACGACGGCGGCAGCAGCCACCAGCAGGAGAGAGGTAGACAGTGGCACAATGCAATTCTGGAGGGTGGCCACAAAAACAGGAATAGGTCACAAGACTGGGACAATGACGTGAGTGGTCCGGTGACATCGCAGCAGCATGAGGTCAGGCAGTGGCACAATGACACAGTGTGGAGGTCATCGCAGCAGCCACAGCATCAAGCAAGAGGTCATACAGTGGCACAATGACATTCTGGAGGGTCGGAAAAAAAACAGGAGTAGGCCACAGAGTGGCAACAATTAACAGAGTGTGTAGGTCACAGGCAGCAGCCACAGCACCACATGAGGTCAGAACAGTGGCCAATGACAATCTGGAGGTGGCGAAGATCAGGAGTAGGCCACAGAGGCACAATGACACAGTGTGGAGGGCACAGCAGAAGAGCCACAGCAGCAGCATGAGTTCAGACAGTGGTGACATGACAAGTGTGTAGGTCACCGGCAGCAGCCACAGCAGCATCAGTGAAGGTCAACAGTGGTACAATGGACATTCTGGAGTGGAAAAAACAGGAGTAGCCACAGAGTGGCACAATTTCCGAGTGTGTAGGTCACGAGCAGCAGCCACAGCAGAGAATGAGGTCAGACATGGCTTCAATGACATTATGAGGAGGCAAAAACAGTAGTAGGATACAGAGTGGCACAATTGACACAGTGTGGAGCTGGCACAAACAGGAGTAATACGGCCACAGAGTGGCACAATGACACAGTGAGGAGGCACGCAGCAGCCTCAGATGCAGCATGAGGTCAGACAGTGGCACAATGACAGGTGTGTATGTCACAGCGCAGCCCACAGCAAGCAGCATGAGGTCAACAGTGGCACGATGACATTCTGGAGGTGGAAAAAACAGGGGAGTATGCCACTGAGTAGGCCCAATTTCCGATTGTGTAGGTCACGGAGCAGCACAGCAGCAGTAATGAGGTCAGACAGTATCACAATGACAATCTGGAGGTGGAAAAACAGGAGTAAGGCCACAGAGTTGCCCACACAATGACCACAGAGTGGGAGTGCAACGGCATCAGCCACAGCATCAGCATGAGGTCACCAGTGGCACAAATGACATTCTGGGAGGTTGGCAAAAACAGAAGTAGGCCACGAGTGGCACAATGACACAGTTTGGGATGGCACCGGCAGCAGCCACAGCATCAGCAAGAGGTCATACGTAGCAGCAATGAACATTCTGGCGGTGGCAAAAACAGGAGACTCCACAGAGTGCACAGATGATAGAGAGTGGAGGTGACAGCAGGAGCAACATCATGAGGGTTAGAGAGTGGCACAATGACAAGGGTGTGGAGTTTGACCGCCAGAAGCAACAACAGCAGCATGCAGCATAGGTTCTGAGAGTGGCACAATGCACAGTGTGGAATTCAAGGCACCATCAAATCAGCATCAGCTGCATGAGGTTCAGAGAGTGGCATGACACAGTGTGTGAGGTCACGGCACCAGCAACAAGCAGCAGCAGCATGAGGCCACAGAGTGGCAACAAATACATCAGTGGTGGAGGTCACGGCAAGCAGCTACAGCAGAAGCATGAGTTAAGACAGTGGCACAATGACAGAGTGTGTAGGTCAGCGGCAGCAGCCACAGAAGCAGCATGAGGTCCAGACAATGTCACAATGACATCTGGAGGTGAAAAAACAGAAGTAGGCACAGAGTGGCACAATGACAGTGTGTTGGAGGTGGCAAAAACAAGAGTAGGCCACAGAGTGGCACAATGACAAAGGTGTGTAGGGCAACGGCTAGCAGCCACAGCATCAGCATAGGTTCAGACAGGGCATATGGACAGTGTGTTAGGTCACGGCAGCAGCCACAGCAGCATCATGAGGTCAGACAGTGGCATCAATGACGATTTCTGGAGGTGGGCAAAAACAGAGTACGCCAAAGAGTTGCACAATGAACACAGTAGTGGAGGTGGCCACAAACAGGAGAAGGCCACAGAGCGCACAATTGACGACATTTGGATGTCACAGGCAGCAGCCACAGCAGCAGCATGGACGTCAGACAGTTGGCACAATGGAGAGTGTTTAGGTCATGGCAAGCAGCCACAGCAGCAGCATGAGGTCCAGACAGTGAGCACAATGACATTCTGGGGTGGAAAATAACAGGTGTTGGCGCCAGAGTGGCACAATGTGTCCGAGTGTGTAGGTTCACGGCAGCAACACAGCAGCAGCATGAGGTCAGACATGACACAATGACATTCTGGAGGTTGCAAAAACGATTAGTAGCCACAGAGTGGCAACAATGACACAGTTGTGGTGGATTTGCCACAAACAGAGTAGGTCCACAGAGTGCACAATGACACAGTGTGGAGGTCACAGCACAGACCTTCAGCAGCAGCTAGAGGTCATACAGTGGCACAATAACAGAGTGTGTGGTCACGGCAGCAGCTACAGCAGCACATGAGGTAAGACATTGGCACAATGACAGAGTGTGTAGGTCACGGCAGCAGCCACAGTAGTCAGCATGAGGTCCGACATGTGCGACAATGACATTCTGGAGGTGGCAAAAAGAGGTGTAGGCCACAGAGTGGCATAATTCCGAGTGTGGTAGATCACGGCACAGCCAACAGCAGGCAGCATGAGGTCAGACAGTGGCACAATGACATTATGGAGGTTTGGCAAAAAACAGTAGTAGGCCACAAGTGCAAAATTGACACAGTGTGGAGGTGGCACAAACAGAGTAACCACAGAGTGGCACAATGAACACAGTGTGGAGACAACGGCAGCAGCCTTCAGCAGCACAATGAGTCAAGACAGACACTTGAACAGAGTGTGTAGTCATCAGCAGCAGCACATCAGAAGCTCTGAGGTCATACAGTTGGCGACAATGAACATTCTGGAGTAGGCAGAAACAGGATAGGCCACAGAGTGTCACAATGACACAGTGTGGAGGGCACCAGCACAACAGCAGCAGCATGAGGTAAGACAGTGGCACAATGACATTCTGGAGTGGCTTAAACAGGAGTAGGCACATAGTGGCACAATGACCACAGTGTGGAGGGCATGACAGCAGCCACAAGCAGCAGCATGACGGTTCTTACATGGCACAATGACAGAGTGTGTAGGTCACGGCAAGCAGTCGCAGCAAGCATCAAGAGGTCAGACCAGTGGCACAATGACATTCTGAGGTGGCCAGAAACAGAAGTTAGGCCACAGAGTGGCACAATAACACAATGTGGCGGTGGGCAAAAAACAGGAGTAGGCCACAGAGTGGCACAATGAACCAGTGTGGATGGCACCGCAGCAGGCCATACCAACCACAGCAGCAGCATTGAGGTCAGACTGTGGCACAATGGCGGAGTGTGTAGTCACGGCAGAGCGCCACAGCACCAGCATGAGGAGTCAGACAAGTGGAGCACAATGACATACTAGAGGGTGCAAAAACAGGAGTAGGCCACAGAGTATTGCACATGACACAGAGTGAGTGCACGGCAGCAGCACAGCAGCAGCATGAGGTTCACAAACAGTGGCACAAAGACATCCTGGAGTTGCAAAAAAAGAAGCGTAGGCCACAGAGTGGCACATATGACACAGTGTGGAGGGCACCGAACGTAGCAGCCACAGCAAGCACATGAGGACAGACAGTGGCACAATGACATTTCTGGAGGTGGCAAAAACAGGAGTTGGCACAGAGTGGCACAATGACCAGGTCCGAGGAGGCAGCAAACAGGAGTAAGGCCACGAGAGTGGCCACAAGACACTAGTGTTGGAGGCACGGCAGCACCACAGCAGCAGCATGAGTGTCAGACAGTGGCACAATGACAGAGTGTTTAGGTCATGGCAGCAGCCACAGCAGCAGTCATGAGGTCTGAACAGTAGCACAATGACATTCTGGAGGTGGATAAAAAAACAGAGTAGGCCACAGAGTGGCCACAATGTCCGAGTGTGTAGGTCCCAAGGCAGCAGACACAGCAGCAGCATGAGGTCAACAGTGACACAATGACATTCCTGGAGGTGGCAAAAACGAGTAGGCCACAGAGTGGCACAATGACACAGTGTGGAGCTGGCACAAACAGGAGTAGGTCACAGAGTGGCACAATGACACAGTGTGGAGGGCACAGCAGCAGCCACAGTAGCAGCATGAGGTCAGACAGTGGCACAATGACATTCTGGAGGTGGCAAAAACAGGAGTAGTCCTCAGAGTTGCACAATGACACAGAGTGGAGTGCACGGCAGCAGCCACAGCAGCAGCATGAGGTCACACAGTGGCACAATGACATTCTGGAGGTGGCAAAAACAGAAGTAGGCCACAGAGTGGCACAATGACACAGTGTGGAGGGCACCGCAGCAGCCACAGCAGCAGCATGAGGTCAGACAGTGGCACAATGACATTCTGGAGGTGGCAAAAACAGGAGTAGGCCACAGAGTGGCACAATGACAGAGAGTGGAGGTGACAGCAGGAGCAACAGCATGAGGTTAGAGAGTGGTACAATGACAGGGTGTGGAGTTGACCACAGCAGCAACAACAGCAGCAGCAGCATGAGGTCAGAGAGTGGCACAATGACACAGTGTGGAAGTCACGGCACCAGCAACAGCAGCAGCAGCATGAGGTCAGAGAGTGGCATGACACAGTGTGGATGTCACGGCACCAGCAACAGCAGCAGCAGCATGAGGTCATAGAGTAGCACAATGACAGAGTGTGGAGGTGGGTGGCAATACCAGTCCCTGTTAAAGATGGTGGTAGGCAGATGGAGAAACTGTCAGCAGATGTGTGGCATCAGGTGGGTGGCGGCAACAGAATAGTGGCTGAGGCAGGTAGTTTGAACCCAGACTAATTTCTCAAAGTTTTGATGAGGCGTCATGGCTGATGTAATCTGACGCCTAAGGCATTGGTGTGTGGAAATCCTGGCCGATCCACGCCTGATTCATCTTGACAAAGGTCAGTCGTTCCACATTTCCCGTGGACAAGCGGGTTCTCCTTGGGGTAACGATGGCCCCCCCCGCATGAACACCGCTTTGATCCCAAACCATACTGGCGGGGGACGCTTCCCCACTGAAACTTGGCAAGTTGCGGCCACAACCAGTTTGGTTGCCAGTGTCCAGGGATCTTCTAAGGGGGGCAGGGTGTGCCCAAGTAGGAAACCCACTGTTGGTTCGGGATGCTCAGGTCCGTGCTGCTCTGCTGGGGATCCCTCTTATAGGGGGGTTTAAAGGGAAGTTTATCGTGACTTCAGGTTTGGGTTGCTGCTGATAGAGTAGTATGTCCGACACCCCCCCCCATTTTCCCCACGCACCCGCGGCGTAGTAGTGGGTGGTTGTGGTCCGGCGCAAACAACACCAGGGGATAGGTCGACAGTGGGAAAAGAAGAGTGTGGAGGTCCGGCAGCCATAGCAGCAGTTGAGGTAGAAGTGGAAAAAATGACATTCTGGAGGGGGAAAAAAAACAGGAGTGGCCCACAGAGTGGAAAAATGTTGAGTGTGTAGGTCACGGCAGCACCCCAAACCCAAAAAGCATGGAGGTCAGACAGTGGCAAAATGACATTTGGAGGTCCCCAAAACAGGAGTAGGCCACAAAAATGGCACAATGACCGGTGGGGCCAGCGCAGGCCACGCAGCAGCTGAGGTCGACAGTGGACAAGACAGAGTGTGGGGTCACGGGGAGCCACAGAGCAAAAATGGGAGACAGTGGCACAATGACATTCTGGGGGGGAAAAAAAAAACAGGAGTAGGAACAGAGTGGCACAATTTTTGAGTTGTGGTCCGGCAGGCCCCCACAGCAGCAGAATTGGGTCAGACAGGGTCAATGACATTAGGAGGTGGCAAAAAAACGTAGTAGGCCCAGAGGGCACAATGAACAGTGTGGAGGTGGCAAAACAGGAGTGGCCACAGGTGGCACAAAGACACAGTGTGGAGGGCACGGCAGCAGCCTCAGCAGCAGATGAGTCAACATGGACAAAGACGAGTGTGTGGTCCGGCAGCAGAAAATGAGGTAAAAATTTGGCACAATGAAGAGTGTGTAGGTCAGGGGCAGCAGCCACAGTAGCGCATGGGGGTAGAAGGGAAAATGACATTCTGGAGGTGGCAAAACGGGGGAGTGGGCCCACAGAGTTGCAAAAATGACACAGGGGAGGCCCCAGCCCCGCGGGGGGCCCCCCACAGGGGAAAACACAGGAGGGACAAGTGGCACAATGCCCCCCTTTTTGGGGGAGGGGCAAAACGGGAGTAGCCCCCGAGTGGACAATGACCAGTGTGAGGTCACGGAAGAGCCACAGGCAGCATGAGGTCAGGGGGGCCCAATGAAATTTGGAGGGGTAAAAACAGGGGCCAAAAGGGGGAAAAGAACATGGGGGGGTGGCAGTTGGCCACAATGACATTAAAGGTGGAGGGACGGAGAGCCACAAGAGATGGGCCAACCCCGGTGTGGTGGTCAGGCAGCACCCAAAGCAGAGCATGGGGTGGGAAGGGGCAAAATTTGACTTTGGGGGGAAAAAAGGAGTAGGCCAAAAGAGTGCACAATCATGTGTGGGGGCAAAACAGGAGTAGGCAGAGTGACAAACTTTGGGAGGGGGAAAAAAAACAGTATAGGACGGGTGGCCAATGACACAGTGTGGGGGGTGGACAAAACAGGGGGGGTACGGGTGGCACAAGAAAGTGTGGAGGGCACAGCAGCACCCTAGAGCGCATTGAGGGGTCAGACAGTGGCACAATGCAAGGTGTGGGTCACGGCAGCAGTCGGCAGAGCATGAGGTAAGTGGGGGCAAAATGAAGAGTGTGTAGGTCAGGGCAGCAGCCACGTAGCAGATGAGGTCAACAGTGGAACAATGACATTTGGAGGTGGCAAAAACTGGAGTAAGGCACAGAGTCGGCACAATGACACAGTGTTCGGAGGTGGCACAACAGGTGTAGGTCACAGAGTGGCACAATGACACAGTTTGGAGGGCACAGCAGCAGCACAGTAGCACATGAGGTCAGACCGTGGCACAAATGAACATTCTGGAGGTGGCAAAAAACTAGGAGTACAGTCTCCAGAGTTTGCACAATGACACAGAGTGGAGTGCACGGCAGCAGCACAGCAGCAGCATGAGGTCACACAGTGCACATGACATTATGGAGGTGGGCAAAAACAGATGTAGGGACACATGAGTGGCACAATGACACAGTGTGGAGGGCCACCGCAGCAGCCACAGCAGCAGCATGAGGTTCAGTCAGTGCACAATGACATTCTGGAGAGTGGCAGAAACAGAGTAGGCCACAGAGTGGCACATTGACAGAGAGTGGAGTTGACAAGGCTGGGCAACAGCATGAGGTAAGAGAGTGGTACAATGACAGGGTGTGGAGTGACCACAGGCAGCAACAACAGCAGCGCAGCATGAGGTCAGAGAGTGCACAAATGACACTAGTGTGGAAGTCACGGCACGCAACCGCAGCAGCAGCATGAGGTCAAGAGTGTGCTGACACAGTGTGGATTCACGGCACCAGCAACAGCATATCATCAATATTTCAATATTATCACCAAGAATATAATTTTATTTTTTAATTCAATACCCTATCTTAAAAATAATTTTTAACTTATAATTCTAAACTTAATTCATTTAAAAAAAAAAACACCCAAAAAAAAACAAAAAATATTTAAACAAATAATAAATTATAAACCACCCCAATAATATATTTTTTTTTTTTTATTTTTTTTTTTTTTTCTTTTTTTTGGCATAAGGTGGGTGGCGGCAACAGAATAGTGGTGAGGCAGGAGTTTGAACAGACTATTTCTCAAAGTTTTATGAGGCGTCATGGCTGATGTAATCTGACGACTAAGGCATTGGTGTGTGGAAATCCTGGCCGTTCCACGCCTGATTCATCTTGACAAAGGTCAGTCGTCCCACATTCCCGTGGACAAGGGGTTCTCCTTGGGGAGTAACGATGGCCCACGGACCGCACTGAACACCCGCTTTTATGCACCACTATGGCCGGGCAGGACAGCTTCTCCACTGCAAACTTGGCAAGTTGCGGCCACACATCCAGTTTGGTTGCCCAGTAGTCCAGCGGATCTTCTAACTGAGGTGGCAGAGTGCTGTCCAAGTAGGCAACCACCTGTTGGTTCAGGGACTGCTCCAGGGGGTTTCACCCTTGCTGCTGGCTGCTGCTTGGCGGAATGCCCTCTTCACTAGGTGGGTGAAGGAAGCTGCTCATCAGTGACTTCAGGCTTAGGTTGCTGCTGATAGAGCTAGTACTGCTCCGACACCCCCCCCCCCCCCATCTTCCCACAGCAGCCGCGGCAGTAGTAAGTGAGTGATAGAGTGTGTAGGTCACGGCAGCAACAACAGCAGCAGCATGAGGTCAGACAGTGGGACAATGACAGAGTGTGGAGGTCACGGCAGCAGCCATAGCAGCAGCATGAGGTCGACAGTGGCCACAATGACATTCTGGAGGTGGAAAAAAAACAGGAGTAGGCCACAGAGTGGCACAATGTCTGAGTGTGTAGGTCACGGCAGCAGCCACAGCACCAGCATGAGGTCAGACAGTGGCACAATGACATTCTGGAGGTGGCAAGAACAGGAGTAGGCCACAGAGTGGCACAATGACACAGTGTGGAGGGCACAGCAGCAGCCACAGCAGCAGCATGAGGTCAGACAGTGGCACAATGACAGAGTGTGTAGGTCACGGCAGCAGCCACAGCAGCAGAATGAGGTCAGACAGTGGCACAATGACATTCTGGAGGTGGAAAAAAACAGGAGGTAGGCAAACGGTGCACAATTTCCGAGTGTGTAGGTCACGGCAGCTGCCACAGCAGCTAGAATGAGGTCAGACAAGTGGCTCAATGACATTATGGACGCGTGGAAAAACGTAGTAGGCCACAGAGTGGCAACCAATGACAAAGTGTGGAGGTGCAACAAACAGGCGTAGGTCACAGTGTGGCACAATGACACCAGTGTGGAGGCACATGCAGCAGCCTCTAGCAGCAGCATGATGTCAGGACAGTGGCCACCATGACGAGTGTTAGGTCAAGGCAGAAGATGAGGTAGATAGTGGCACAATGTCAGAGTGTGTAGGCCACGGCAGCCGCCACAGTAGCAAGCATGAGGTCAGAAGTGGAACAATGAACATTCTAGTAGGTGGCAAAAACAGGAGTAGGCCACAGAGTTGCACCATGACACAGAGTGGAGTGCACAGCCGCAGCCACAGCAGCAGCATGAGGTCACACAGTGGCACAATGACATTCTGGAGGTGGCAAAAACAGAAGTAGGCCACAGAGTGGCACAATGACACAGTGTAGAGGTCACGGAAGGAGCAACAGAAGCAGCATGAGGTCAGACAGTGGGACAATGACAGAGTGTGGAGGTCACAACAGCAGCCACAGCAGCAGCATGTGGTCAGACAGTGCCACAATGACATTCTGGAGGTGGAGAAAACAGGAGTAGGCCACAGAGTGGCACAATGACCGAGTGTGTAGGTCACGGCAGCAGCCACAGCAGCAGCATGAGGTCAGACAGTGGCACAATGACATCATGGAGGTGGCAAAAACAGTAGTAGGCCACAGAGTGGCACAATTACACAGTGTGGAGGTGGCAAAAACAGGAGTAGGCCACAGAGTGGCACAATAACACAATGTGGAGGTGGCAAAAACAGGAATAGGCCACAGATTGGCACAATGACACAGTGTGGAGGGCATGGCAGCAGCTAAAGCAGCAGCATGAGGTCAGACAGTGGCACAATGACGATTGAGTAGGGTCACGGCGCAGCCACAGCAGCAGCCCCATAGCGTTAGACAGTAGCACGTGCATTCTGGAGGTGCAAAAAACAGGAGTAGTCCACAGAGAATGGCACAATGGACACAGTGTGGAGGTCACGGCAAGCAGTACGAGCGAAGCATGAGGTAAGACAGTGGCACAATGACAGAGTGTGTAGGTCACGACAGCAGCCACAGTAGCAGCATGAGGTCAAACAGTGGCACAATGACATTCTGGAGGTGGCAAAAACAGAAGTAGGCCACAGAGTGGCACAATAACACAATGTGGAGGTGGCAAAAACAAGATTAGGCCACAGAGTGGCACAATGACACAGTGTGGAGGTGGCAAAAACAGGAATAGGCCACAGATTGGCACAATGACACAGTGTGGAGGGCATGGCAGCAGCTAAAGCAGCAGCATGAGGTCAGACAGTGGCACAATGACATTCTGGAGGTGGAGAAAACAGGAGTAGGCCACAGAGTGGCACAATGACCGAGTGTGTAGGTCACGAGCAGCAGCACAGCAAGCGCATGAGGTGCAGGGACCAGTGGCACAATGACATCATGGAGGTGGCAAAAACAGTAGTAGGCCACAGAGTGGCACAATTACACAGTGTGGAGGTGGCAAAAACAGGAGTAGGCCACAGAGTGGCACAATAACACAATGTGGAGGTGGCAAAAACAGGAATAGGCCACAGATTGGCACAATGACACAGTGTGGAGGGCATGGCAGCAGCTAAAGCAGCAGCATGAGGTCAGACAGTGGCACAATGACAGATTGTGTAGGTCACGGCAGCAGCCACAGCAGCAGCATGAGGTTAGACAGTAGCACAGTGACATTCTGGAGGTGGAAAAAACAGGAGTAGGCCACAGAGTGGCACAATGACACAGTGTGGAGGTCACGGCAGCAGCTACAGCAGAAGCATGAGGTAAGACAGTGGCACAATGACAGAGTGTGTAGGTCACGACAGCAGCCACAGTAGCAGCATGAGGTCAAACAGTGGCACAATGACATTCTGGAGGTGGCAAAAACAGAAGTAGGCAACAGGAGGGGGCAAATGACATTCTGGAGGTGGCAAAAACAGGGGTGTGGGGGGGGGGGGGGGGGGGGGGGGGTGGGGGGGGGGGGGGGGGGGGGGGGGGGGGGAGTAGGCACAGAGTGGCACAATGACCACAGTGTGGAGGGCACGGCAGCAGCCACAGCAGCAGCATGAAGTCAGACAGTGCCAATGACAGAGTTTGTAGGTCATGGCAGCAGCACACAGCAGCATGAGGTTCCGACAGTGGCACAATGACATTCTGGAGGTGGCAAAAAAGGAGTAGTCCTCAGAGTTGCACAATGACACAGAGTGGTGTGTTACTCGGCAGCAAGGCCACAGCAGCAGCATGAGTCAACAGTAGCACAATGACTTTCTGGAGGTGGCAAAAACAGGAGTAGCACAGAGTGGCACAATTGACATAGTGTGAGGTGGCAGCAAACAGGAGTAGGGCCTCAGAGTGGCACAATGACACACAGTGTGGAGGGCACGGCAGCAGCCACAGCAGCAGCATGAGGTCAGACAGTGGCACAATGACAGAGTGTGTTGTCATGGCAGCAGCCACAGCAGCAGCATGAGGGCAGACAGTAGGCACATGACCATTCTGGAGGTGGAAAAAAACAGGAGTAGGCCACAGAGTGGCACAATGTCGAGTGTGTAGGTCAACGGCAGCAGACACGGCAGCAGCATGAGGCTCGACAGTGACACAATGACATTCTGGAGTTGGCCAAAAAAGGAGTAGGCCACAGCAGTGGCCAAATGACACAGTGTGGAGGTGGCACAACAGGAGTAGTCACAGAGTGGCACCAATGACACAGTGTGGAGGGAACAGCAGCAGCCACAGTAGCAGCATGAGGTCAGGGAAGTGGCAAAATGGACATTTCTGGAGGTGCAAAAAATAGGAGTAGTCCTCAGAGTTGCACAATGACACAGAGTGGAGTGCACGGCAGCAGGCCACAGCAGCAGCATGAGGTCACACCAGTGGCACAATGACATTATGAGGTGGCAAAAACAGAAGTAGGCCACAGAGTGGCACATGACACAGTGTGGAGGGCACCGCAGCAGCCACAGCAGCAGCAGAGGTCAGACGTGGCACAATGACATTCTGGAGGTGGCAGAAACAGGAGTAGGCCACAGAGTGGCACAATGACAGAGAGTGGAGGTGGCAGCATGAGCAACAGCATGAGGTTAGAGTAGTGTAGTACAATGACAGGGTGTGGAGTTGACCACCAGCAGCAACAACAGCAGCAGCAGCCATGAGGTCAGAGAGGGAACAATGACAACAGTGTGGAAGTCACGGCACCAGCAACAGCAGCAGCAGCATGAGGTCAGAGAGTGGCATGACACAGTGTGGAATGTCACGGCACCAGCAACAGCAGCAGCAGCATGAGGTCATAGAGTAGCACAATGACAGAGTGTGGAGGTGGGTGGCAATACCGTCCCCTTTTAAAGATGTGGGGCAGGGGGAGAAACTGTCAGCAGATTGTGGCATAGGGGGGTGCGGCAACGAATAGTGGCTGAGGAGGTAGTTTGAACCCAGACAAATTTCCAAAGTTTTGATGAGGGTCATGGCTATGTAATTGACGCCAAAGGGCATTGGTGTGTGGAAACCGGCCGACCCAGCTGATTCATCTTGACAAAGGTCTCGTTCCAATTTCCCGTGGACAAGCGGGTTCCCTTTTTGGGGTAACGAGCCCCCCCCCCCCCATGAAAACCCGCTTGATGCCAACACTACTGGCCGGGGGGCCCGCTTCTCCACTGCAAACTTGGCAAGTTGCGGCCACCATCCAGTTTGGTTGCCCCGTGTCCAGGGAACTCTACTGAGGGGCAGAGGCTGTCCATTTTGGAACCACCTGTTGGGTTTTAGGGCTGCTCCGGTCCTGCTCTGCTCTGCTGGCGCTGCCCCCTTCACTAGGTGGTGAAGGAAGCTGTCATCATGTTCAGGTTTGGTTGCTGCTGATAGACTAGTACTGCTCCGACACCCCCCCCCCCTTTCCCCACAGAGCCGCGGGGAGTAGTAAGGAGTGATGAGGTGTAGGTCACGGCACAACAAAGCAGCAGCATGAGGTCAACAGTGGGACAATGACAGAGTGTGGAGGTCCGGCAGCGCCATACAACGCTGAGGTCAGCAGTGGCCAAGACTTTTTGGAGGTGGAAAAAAACGGGTAGGCCACAGAGTGGCCAAAAGCTAGTGTGTTGGGCACGGAGCAGCCACAGACCAGCATGAGGTCAGACAGTGGCACAATGACATTTGGAGGTGGAAAGGGAACAGGAGTGGGGCCCCCCAGAAGGGGCACAATAACACAGTGGGGGAGGGCACAGCAGCAGCCACAGCGGAAAGCATAAAGGTCAAAAACAGGGGCCAAAAAATGACAGAGTGTGAAGGTCAGGGCAGCACCCACGGGAAAGCAGAAGGGAGGTCAACAGTGGCACAATGACATTTTTAAAGGGGGAAAAAAAACAGGATTTACCCAACAGGGGGGCCCACAATTTCCGAGTGTGTAGGTCCCCGGGCAGAAAGCCACAGCAGCAGAATAAAGGGTCGGGACAGGGGGCCTAAATGACTTAGGGAAATTTGGAAAAAACAGTAGTAGGCCACAGAGTGGCACAATGACCTAGTGGGGAGGGGGGCAAAACAGGAGTAGGCCACGAGTGGCACAATGACACAGTGTGGGGGCACGGCACACCTCAGCAGCAGCATGAGGTTCAGAGGGGGGGAAAATAAACCGAGTTTTTAAAGGTCACGAAGCACCACAGCCCCAAAGGCATGGGGGTTAAGACAGTGGCACAATGATAGGATTTGGGTAGGCCCAGGGCAGAGCCACATTAGCAGCTTTGGGGTCAACAGTGGCACAATGACATTTGGGGTGGAAAAAAACAGGGTAGGCCACAGATTGCACAATGACACAGATTTAAAGTGCAGGGCCACCCGCCACAGCAGAAAGCATTGGGGCCCACACAATCCCCACAATGACATTCTGGAGGTGGAAACACGGGAAAAAGGCCACAGAGGGGCACAATGACACAGGGGTGGGGGTGGCAAAAACAGGAGAAAGCCAAGAGGGGGAAACAATGACCGAGTGGTAGGTAGGGCGACCCCCCCAAGCGCCTCTTTAGGTCAGAAAAGTGGCACAATGATTTTCCCCTGGAGGTGGAAAAACAGGAGTAGGCCACAGAGGGGGCCAATGACACGGGGGGGAAAGGTGGCCAAACGGGAAATAGGCCACAAGTTTTCACACTTTAACACAGTTGGAGGGCAGGGCAGAAACCACAGCAGCAAGACCAGACAATGGCACGACGACAAGTGGGTAGGCAGGGCAGCAGCCACAGCAGCGCAGGGAGGTCAGCCCAGGGGCAAAAAATGACATTCTGGAGGGGAAAAATTTTTGGATGGGCCCCAAAAGGTCGCACAATGTCCGAGTGTTTAGGTCTGGCAGCAGACACAGCAGCAGCATGGGGGTTCGACGTGACAAAATGAAAAAAAATTCGGAGGGGCAAAAACAGTGGGTAGGCCACAGGGGGCACAAGGGACACGGGTGGAGGGGGCAACAAACAGGGAAATTTCAAAAAGTGGAAAAATGAAAACAGTGGGGGAGGGGGGGCACGAAAGCACCCTCAGCAGAAATTGAGGGTCAGAAGGGGGCACAATGACGAGGGGTTTTGGTAAAGGGCGGGAGCTAGGGCCCGGCAGCATGAGGTAAGATAGTGGCACAATGACAGAGTGTGTGGGTCACGGCAGCAGCCACAGTAGCAGCATGGGGTCAAAGGGGCCAAGGGAACAATTCTAGAGGGGGGCAAAAACGGGAGTGGGGGCCAAAAGATTTTGCCCCAATGAAAAACAGAGTGGATTTCAGGGCCCGCAGCCCACAGCAGAAAGCATGGGGGTACACAGGGGCCCAAAAAATGACAACCCGGTGGGGGCAAAAACGAAGAAGGAAAACGAGTGGACAATGACACAGTTGTGAGGTCACGGAAGGAGCAAAAAGCAGCATGGGTTTTCAGCAGGGGGGCCCAAAGACAGATTTGTGGGGGTTACAACACCCAGCCACACGGGCCGGGCATGTGGCCCGACAGTGCCACAATGACATTCTGGGGGTTGGAGAAAACAGGAGTGGGCCCAAGGGGAACAATGACCGTGTGTGTAGGTCACGGCAGCAGCCACGCGCAAAAGGGGTTTCAAAACAGGGCACTTTGACATCAGGGAAAGGGTGGCAAAAACAGTAGTAGGCCACAGGGGGCACAATTACACAGTGTGGGGGGGGAAAAAAACGGGAGTGGCCCCACAGATTGGACAAAACACAATGTGGAGGTGGCAAAAACGGGAATAGGCCCGGATTTGGCATTTTTACCATGTGGGGGGAAGGCAGCAGCTAAAGCACAGCATGAGGTCAGACAGGGGCAAAATTTACAGATTGTGTAGGTCCAGGGAAAGGCAGCCCAGAAAAGCACCCATGAGGTTGACCATAGAAACATTTACTTCTGGAGGGGGAAAAAAACGGGAAAGTGGGCCCCCACAGATTGGCACGGGGGACCAGTGTGGGGTCACGGAAAGCAGCTACAGCAAAGCATAAAGGTAAGACAGTGGCAAAATTGACGGAGTTTTAGGTCACGACAGCGCCACAGTAGCAGAAATGAGTCAAACAGTGGCACAATGACTTTCCCTGGAGGTGGAAAAAAAACAAAAAGGTGGGGGCAAAAAAAAGAGTGGAAACAATGACTTGGGGGGGTGGCAAAAACAAGTTTAAAGCCCAGAGTGGCACAATGACACAGTGTGGGGGGCACGGAGCACCACAGCATCAGCATGAGGTCAGACAGGGGAAATAATGACAGGTGTGGGTCACGGCGCAGCCA